>CAVNYN010162529.1:1281-13613 GCA_963692815.1 Nyctanthes arbor-tristis
GATGTTAGAATCCAATGTGAAACCATTAACCACTTCGACTGCATTGTTCACTGAGATGTTAGAATCCAATGTGAAACCAAATAGTCATACATTTTCAAAAATGATTCAGGAATGCACGACTTCTTGGGCTTTTGAGTTAGGCATTCAATTTCACTGTGTGATCATCAAGTTTGGGCTAGAAAAGGGTCAATTCTTGGGAAGTGCTCTGGCGGATTTTACCTTGAAAGTTGGGAAGGGTATCGACGAGGCATTATGTGTTTTTGGTGATCTGTGGAAGAGGGATCAGGTAACCTGGAATGTTTTAATGTGTGGTTTTGCTGAGATTAGGAATGTCGGTGGGGTTCTGAAGTTGTTCCACGAGATGAGAGTGGTTGATGAGTTGAGTCCCAATGATTTTACCTTTACAAGTTCGCTCAAGTGATGTTCTTTCATATTTGAGGTGGAACAAATTCATTGCTTGGCAATGAAGTTTGGCATGGATGGTGATGTAGTGGTGGGAAGTGCTTTAGTGGATATGTTTGGAAAGTGTGGGAACCTGGATTCTGGGAGAAAAGTGTTTGGTTCAATGGCAGTTAAAGATATTTTTGCTTTTAGTTCAATAATAGCTAGTTATGTGAGAAATGGATTTGCAGAGCAAGCTTTTATGTTGTTCATATGTATGTGTAGGCAAGGCGTCAATCCTGATCAACACGTCTTGTCCAGCGTTTTGAGAGCTTGTGCAGAGATTAACAATTTAGAATATGGAATTCAAGTACATGCTCAAATGATATAGAATGCATATGAGGTTGATTGTTTTGTTGGAAGGTCACTAATGTCTCTTTATGCTAAGGCCAAAGACGTTTGCAGTGTGGAAAAGCTGTTCAGGAGGATAAGGAATAAAGATATGGTAGCTTGGAATTGCATACTGATGTTTTATTCTCAGTTAGAAGAGCTAGCAACTTCTTACACGGTCAGATTATTTCGAGAACTATGTAAAACCAACACATTGAAACCTGATACAGCAACTCTAGTTGCTCTTATAACTTCGTGTAAGAATGTTTCAGATTTAGCAGCAGGTATTCAAATCCACGGCCTTATTATGAAACTAAGCCTGGGTTTTGAGGCTTCCATATTTAATGCAGTAATCAACATGTATTCGAACTGTGGATCCATTTCTGATGCTCACAGGGCTTTTGATGACATTGTCCACAAAGATGAAATTTCATGGAGTTCTATAGTTGGATGTTATGTGCAAAATGGGTTTGAACTGGAAGCTGTGAACCTATGCAAAGAGATGTTGGCAGAAGGAATTTATTTAAGCAGCTTTAGCTTCCCATTATGCATCAGAGCTGCATCAAAAATTTCATCAATTGATTTGGGTGAACAGTTTCTCCCATTTTTTGTCAAGTTAGGTTTAGAAGGTGACATATTTGTTGGCAGCTCCGATGCTGATATGTATGCTAAATGTGGAAACATGGAGGCCTCCCAAAAAGCTTTTGAAGAACTTCAAGAACCTAATGAAGTGTCTTTTAATGCCATGATATCTGGACTGGCACGTCAGCGAAATGCTGTCAAAGCAATTGAACTTTTTCAGGAGATGGAAAAGATGGGCCTAGTCCCCAACAAGTTTACCTTTTTAGCTCTTTTATCCGCTTGCGGTCATGTGGGTATGGTGGAAAACAGTTTAACTCTTTTCAATCTCATGCGGTGTAAGTATAAATATTGAACCAGAACATGAGCATTATGTCTGCTTGATTGATGCACTTGGTCGTGCTGGACGTCTAGAAGAGGTGCTACATTTTGGAAAATGATGGAAGTGTTTTGGCTTGGAAGACATTGCTGAGTGCTTGCCAAATTTATGAGAACGTGAAAACCGCAGAAATATGTGCCATGAAGGTGATGCAACTTGATCCTACAGATCATGCTTCATATGTTCTTCTGTCTAATCTATACTCAAGGGAAGGAAAATGGGAAGATGCTTCCAAGCTGAGGCAAAATTTGGTGAATGTTGGAGGAATGAAGAATCTGGGCAGTAGCCGGTTAATGTAAGTCATGGTTCTGCGGACTTGTATTGGAGATCAAAACCTATATGTGCCAGTAGATAATTGCCCCAGTATAGATCAATTTGCGGTTAATAGTATTGTCATTTTGCCGATTCTTTAGTTGTCGAAAGGGGAAGATGCTCATAAACCAGGAATATAAGTTTCAAACTATGTGCTGATTATTTTTTGAAATCAGAGAATGACTAGGTTGACATATTGGTTAAAAATGCCTTCAATCCTACCTCGAATAATTTGCTTACAAGTACAATGGTAGACGGAGCTTTAAGATGTATTTTTATGACATGTGCTTAGACTCAAGACATGAGCTCCACGCCTCTTCACCCCAAAAAAAAAAAAAAAAAGGACATGAGCTCCACGCCTTTTAATGTAATAATCGTGTCTAAAACTCAAGAATTTCTTGTCCCCCTCCCCCCCGGCACTTCTACTTTCAAATCAATGCTTTTTTCTATGAAAATATCAACTTGGTAAAAGCAAATTGTTCATGTGGATGATTATTTAAGGTACAATGATTTTACCAGGTTCATTCAGGCAAGTGGATAATTAATTGATTATTATAATATGGAAGTGTGGATTATTAGATATACAAGTGGATGATCAAGTAAGCAAGTGGATGGTCAAATACCCAAGTATGCAAATTGATTTTAGATACGTGACTATCACTTTTACATTTGCAAATTGATTATCAAATAAGATGTTATAATTATAAAGTTGTATTTTGTAAATGACCATTTTGCTCCTCCATAATCTATAATTATAGATAGGAGTGCTTGTGTTCTTCAATTCTAACACATCAAGGAATTAGAAAATTTCCTCACCTATTTTCCTTCTCCATTGAGATATTTCTTGATATTTTGATCCTCTTTATAATATCACCTACCACTGATTTGACTACTAATTTGACAACTATTCATCTATAGCAACAAATTTCAAACTTATATTAAATCTACACCACTCATTTCACATTTTTGTAATTTTTTAATTCAATTTGGATAAATAGCTTCACATAGCCACTTAATTTCATAATAATAGCTTGTAGGTAAATGTTTTCCATATTAAGTTATAAATTAAAAAAAAATCCATAATAGCTATTATTTGTTTCTTGTCTAACTTTTACTTTAGATAATCAGTATTTCATAGGCCACATAATCTTTGCTTTTGATTTTGAAGATGGGAAGACAGCACCATTTCAAGGAAAGATTTGATGATTCATTGTGTTATTAGACGTCCTTAAAACATCACAAGAACCTTCCAGGATAAAATACAACAATCTACAATGAAACAAATGATTCATTACAACTCAGAGACAGCTTCATCGGGAAACTCATCAGATGGATTTGTCTTCGGGAAGAACTCTTGACTGGGATACATTTTTTGGAAAAGCTGCCGTGACATACAGAAAAAAGTAGACATTAACAAAATGCGCACATGGATTGGGGGTGGACAAAGAACCGGAATCTAGTTAACTGTACTTAGACCGAACCGAATTCAGGTTTTCCAAAAAAAAATTAAAATCGAAATCGAATAATTTTTTTCGGTTTTAAGTCTAAAACTGGACCGAAAACTTATAGGATAACTTAATTTTAAGCCTATTTTTTTCAACATATAGTACAACTTTTTAATAGTTAGGTTACTATTTCTTAGTTTTAGTGTTGTTTTTGTGATTTTTATTACTATGTTTTGTTTCAATATTTTTTCCCAGTAAAATTTGTTTTCATTTTTTTAATTAACAAAGTTTAAATTTATTGAATACAAAAATTGAAAGAAATCGAAATCGATCAAAACCGAAACCGTTCGATTTTGAAACTAATAAGACCGAATCAAAACTGAAACCGAATTTTTCGGTTCAGTTTCGGTCCTTTCAAAAACCGAAACCGAAAACCAAGTGCCCAAACCTAACATGGACGCAAGCCTATATAAATCAGTTCTTAAACGAATTAGGTGAGATGAATCACCTTTAATCCAAGAATCAGAGTTAGTAATGATGTTAGTAATCCAGCGGCAGAAATTTTGTTAATTTCCCTTTCCAACTAATGTACCATCCGTTGTGCTTCGTAATATGTTGTCAAGATTCGAGCATTTGGGATTGGTTGATTTCCCAGATGCTTCTAAACAATTCGTAAATTTTGCCTTTTTAATAATCATTCTATTTATTGTATTTCCCTTAGTTATACATATATATATTTCCAAATTAACTTAAACCATTATTTTGTATTAAATAGGGACCTTTAAAAAAATATTAAATATGGGCTAGTAGGGGTGGAGACAGAATTCGTACTTAGTCAGTGCGAAATCTGAGAAATACAATTTCAAAATAACACAATGGTGATAATTTACCAATCTTTTACAATTGTTCTCTAAGATTTTTCATACTTTGATAATGTTGTATGATGGCATCATTATCAATTTGCTTGAATACATTAAACAACCATACCACCAAAGAAATAATTGATCATTCTGTAATTTTTTTAACAAAAAACCAATTTATTCATAATCAAGAAGATCATAATACCGTTTCAAAAAAAAAGAAAAAAAAAAGGAAGATCATAATACTACCCTTTCAAAAAAGAAAAGAAAACAGAGGATAAAGAGTGCTTAATGCCTGAAGCCCTAAACCCAAGCAAAAAGAAAGACAATACACTAAAGCAAGCCATACACAAACCAGGGAAAAAAAATTCGGAGCAAAAAGATCCAAGACACAACACGATCAGTCGATCATCTTTTGTACCAAATTACAGACCCAAAACACTGAAAAACAACCATAAAAATAGAAGGATAGCTGGAAATGGAGAACCTGAGAGTGTGTCGACTTTCCACGGTCATATTTGTTGGAAATTCATTTTTAGAACATTCTCTTGAGAAATCAATTATATTTACAATACTCTAAATTATATGTTGAGGTAATAGTCACCATCAAGTTTACACTAACAGGTCATATTAAGCTCCCTTGATGTGGTGAAAAATGGGACTGAAAACTCTCAGAGGTGCCCTGTCAAATGGAAACCAAAGCCGGCTCATGAATTTAAGCTCAGTGTCGACGCAACGGTAAAGGAAAGTGAAGGTAGACTCGCGGCTAGGGCCGTGATTCGTGATTCCGATGGTTATGTTCATGGAGTCCTTGCACATGGGACTTTGGTTCTCTTTCTGTTGAAAATGTTGAAGCAATCATATTGGAAGGACTTAAATTTGCTAAAGGGCATAAATTTCAAGTTTGTGTAGTCGAGACGGATTGCTTGTAAGTGTTTTAGTGCCTTAGCTCGGATGCGGAGTTTCATCCAAACGCAATTGTTCTACGCGAGATTAAGTCGCTTTTGGCTCATTTGGAATGTGAACTTTGCAATTTCATTTGGAGTTTCATCAAAACGCGCGGCTCAATCACGGCCAAGTAAAATGAAAAAGAAAGAAAAGAAATTACAATGTGTTTGGCAAAATAGTTGTTTATAAATTGGCTTATAAACAACTACGTGACATCATTTTATTGGTTGTTTTATGTGAAAAGTCAAAAACTGCAACTCGATTTTTACTTTTTGATTTTTTAAAAACAGTGAAACCAATAAACTGATGTCACGTGGCGGTTTATAAACAAAATAGTTTATAAACCAAGTTGCCAAACACATTGTTAATCGCACCAAGATCTCCATCAGGTTGAAATGGACGAATGCTGGCTAAAATCAGATCGCCATCGCGATCTGAAATTTCATATCACAATGGCCAAAATTTCATATCGCAATTGCGATCGGATTTCATCCAACCAGCAATAGATCGGCGGTGGCAATCGGCAATGCCAAGGAGGAAGAGAAACAGACGTTTCAGTGAATGAGTGAGAGAGTGAAAGAGAGAAGGGAGAGATAATTGGGTGTCATGAGGTGGTGGTTGGGTGGGGTAGGGTACTTAATTTTTCAAAATAAGATATAAATACCTGATTTTTATTTTTACAGTGAGGCCTCAAAGTATCTGAATCAGAATTGCGTAACTAAACCAATCACTAAGGGAGATAGCCCATTCTTAAATGGGTCAAAAATTAAAGGTCCGCTAATTGAGTTAAATGTTTTGTGGAGATGGGCCCATGCCATACGAGGCCCAAGGATCCAAATCTAGCTTTAGTTAAGTCCAGACATATCCAAGTGTCCAAGTCTCATCTCTTAAGCCCAAAGCCTTTAGATGTCTTAATTTTTATTAAGCTGTAGTGGAAAACAATTTAACTCTTTTCAATCTCATGCGGCAAAGCAAAAGTGTAATATTGAACCAGAACATGAGCATTATGCCTGCTTGGTTGATGCACGTGGTTGTGCTGGACGTCTTGAAGAGGAAGTTTTTTGGCTTGGAAGACATTGCTGAGTGCTTTTCAAATTGATGAGAATGTGAAGATTACAAAGGTGATGCAACTTGATCCTACAGATGTTCTAGTTGAAGCTTAAAATGCTGAGAAACCAAGATTGCAAGTTTCAAACTATCTGCCGATTGTTTTTCGAAATCAGATAATGATAAGTTTGGCATTGGCTAAAAATGCATTCAGTCTTACCTGGGATAATTTGCTCCCAAGTAAAATGGTGGATGGAGCTTTAAGATGTGTTTTTAACACGTGTGATATGAGCTCCACGCCTTTTCATGCAATAATCGTATCCATTAGAATTCAGTGAACACCTTGAATATTATGCCAAAAAAGTTGATTAATTCATTTTCCCCTTTAGAAGTTTGACATCTAGATATTTTAAGTAGTTAATTAACTACGAGAAAATATGAAAAGGAAAAATTAAATACAAATCTGATATAGTAACTATACTATCTTTCTTAGACGAATGAAAATAGAATAATAAACTATCTTTTTAGGACAGGGACCGGAGGGAGTATAATATACCAGGAAATATCTCAATTAAGAAGGAAAGGAGGAGAGGAAATTTTCTAGTTCCTTGATGTGTTGAATTGAAGAACACGAGTACCCCTATATATAAATATCGATTATTGAAGGCGCAAAATGATCATTTACAAAATACAACGTTATAATTACGTCATCTCACTAGATAATCAGCTTCTAAGTGTGAAATTGATAAAATCATATATTTAAAATACATAATCAATTTGCATACTTGACCATCCACTTGCTTACTTGATCATCCACTTGTATATCTAATCATCCACTTTCATATTATAATAGTCAATTAATTAATCACCCACTTGCATGAATGAATCTGGTGAATTCATTATACCTTGATAGTCACGCATTCAAACAATCAATTTGCTTTTACTAAGTTGATAGTTTCATATAAAAAGCTTTGTTTTAAAAGTAAAAGTGCAGGGGGGACAAGAAGGCGTTGAGTATAACTTTACTCATTTCAATATTAATCATACTTTAGTCATTAATATTAATTCTAAATCATTAATAATTTATAAGGAGTAAAATGGAAAAATACACAACTAATTTACCTATCGATTTTTAATCTGTGTAAACTTACCATCCTATTTTTGTGGGACAGAGTGAGTATTTACTTAATAATTTCATAATAGCTATTCCCAAGAAAACTTAATTTCATAATAGCTGGTAGTAATAAGTGTTTAGCATATTAAAATTTAAAAAAGAAAAAAGACAAAAGAAAAAAAAAATCATAATAGCTTTTTATGCTTTGTTTCTAGTCTAAACTGCTAACCATGAGATGTTTTCGAATACATTGATGCCATAAGCACCTTGGACGAAAAGATTTCTTTGCTTTCGAAAGTACAATTTTGTTGAAAGTTAATGTTATTTACTTCGTATAATAATCAGTATTCATTGTGTCATTCACAGGTCTTTAAAGAATATCAAGAACCTTCCAAGATAAAATAGAGTCTACAAAATCTATTGATACAAATGCAAATAGCCAACTGATACAAAGTTTGTTTCACAGGTAAACATCAAAGGTGATGAAAACTGATATCGACTTGACTCTTTTAAGCTGATAACATTGCTACATGCATATTCTCTATGTTTCCAAGTCAGACACAGCTTCATCAGGAAACTCATCAGATGGATTTGTCTTCGGGAAGAATTCTTCACCAGGATACATTTTTTGGAAAAGCTGCCACGACAAACAGAAAAGTAGACATTAACAAAATGTGTACATGGATGCAAGCCTATTTTCTCTTTTTCAGGACATCAGAGAAAATCAGGAAATCTTAAACGGTATCCAGGATGCATAATTAGGAACATTGCTTAATCACTCTTAGACAATGAAACTCGGATTAGAGACTACCTCTTCTGTTGCATCTAGAAGACTATCATAGTGTAGATGCTCATCTGGCATTTTCATATGGTTAACAGATTCGAATGCATCCTGAAACTGACGGTCAAAGAAAAAAAGAGGTTGGATGACTGATCAAGTACCCCAAGGAATAGAAAAAAGAAAAATGCTGTAGTCCCGATTTCCACATTTACATAGATAAGGAAAGTTCTTCAGATGATCATTTTATCAATGACATTTTGTAACACTGAGTACCGAGCCATTGAGATTCAAAATGTTATTCAAAAACTTTATCGCAAATAACGAGTTTAAGAATCCAACAGGAAATTTAAAATTAGCCTGAGTTGATAGATACAGCGAGATGGATAAAGACTAATTAACTAAAATAATGTAATGATATCAGAACGCATTAGGACAGGATAAGTAGGCCAAAATTAATGCGGCTAAAGTGGTAACTGAAGTTGGATCTTTTCTGCTGGTTTGAAGTAGAGGAAGATAGCAGAAAGTAGCCAACCTCAAAGTCATAGACAACTGAGACTAAAGTACCCAGTTCTGAAATTTTCTACCAATTATCAAAAGGTAACAGTTTACTTCAGAATGAGGAAACAGAAAATGAAATCATAAGAATAAGATTCACTGCTAGACAAAAATACACAAGAAGAATACAAAATCTTCACTAGGAAAGAAAATAGAAAGAGCAAGAACAGGAAGCAAACCATTGTCGAGTCTTGCACATAAAAAGCACTCCAGAGTAAGCTGGGTTTTACTTCAGTAGTCTCACTTTGATCACCCAGCTTAGTATTTTCGGAGTCACCAGAAATGGGTATGGAAAAGAGAGCATTTATGACTGAATGTAGTATTTTCTTCCCTTCAACAGCACTATCACACGCTGCTGAAAGATAAGTCACAAACCTGAACAGTCAAGTGGAGAATCCAATCCTGAATCAGACTCCAAGTAGCAACAAAAGTACGATGCTTGCTTACCAGGGGAATGACTAGACAAAAGCACACATGAAAATTACAAATTTTATCCAGTGAAGTTGTCCTCGGGAACTTGATTAGTGATAGAAACTTCTTTACTTGATAAGTGATAGAAACTTCTTTCTTACCCATCTAAATATGTTCAACCCCAGAAAGCCACATATAGGTACTGAGGTAAATTTATATACATAGAAAATTGTGTATTTATCCCTTTAGGTTAGATACTTGGTGGAAGGAAAAATAGGCATTTCATATATCAAATTTTAGAATGACAAAGTCAAATGAGACATGCAACTTACATGCCAGATGGACAAACAGCCACATTGCTACTCAACTGGAAGACACGAACAGACATCATCTGGTCTGGGCACAAAGCTAGAGAAAACAAAAGACAGCATGTAAAGCACTGTGTTTGGAGCATGTCACAAAATACAAATGAAATATGGGCCTACATCTGGGAGGAAAGAACACCAGACAGTTAGCTACACCACGTGTTAAGGAACTCTCCGTGATACATATTCCCCGAGCAATCTTCTCTTTGGCATCTTTGGTATCATGGGAGCTTAGCGCATGTGAAGAACCAGGAGCTAAATGTGATGTAATTGCAAAAGAGGGAGCAAGAATCAGCTGAGGGCTGATTAACTCTTGACCAGAAGCTAACTTGACGCCTTTGTAAGTCCTGTTATCCTGCAAAGTTTCAAACTATTATATGAGAAATGATACATCGCAATAAGCTCCTCCAATTGCCTCTTAGTATTTTTATACAGACATATAACAGGTATGTTCACAAGAAAGCCCTAAAAGATGAAAACCGTCCATAAAGGCTAAAGCCCACATGATCATGTGCATGCGTGATATTCAAGGATGTAAAATTCATATACTCACACAGCCCAAGGAGAATGCCTCCAACTTATCCACTAAAACATACCCAAAATGGGGGAAAAAAAAAGAACATAGAAAATTTTCTTAACCTTATCCACGAGCAGGGCTATTATGGGCATTCGCAGAACCTGTAGAAGTGAAAAATGAAATAAGCATAAGAGAGCTTGCAAGGCAAATATCAGTGACATAATAGCCAGGAATCAAAGAGACACTAAAAGATAAATGACAGAAAGGAATAACAGTGTATTTTACAAGTTCAGAAGAGATAATAAAATGAGCAGTAAATAAGAGAGGAATCAGATAGAATATGAATCCGATCTGAAAGAGATCTCCAGTGTCCAAAGGCATCTTTGGGACGTGCCCCAAAGTAAGGCATCAGCGCTCCCAAAGGATCAGGTTGGAAAATGTTATTGGCCAGAAAGCAAACTGCAACATGAAAAGGACACACCTGCACTTGATCCTTTGAGATTGTACTGGCACAACCCGTAGCCAACAAGTTGTATAAAATATGTTCTTAAAATTAATTTTTATTTTAATTTATTTTATTTTTTGATGTTTCTTGTAGGTCATAGCTAAGCATCAAAAGAGAGACATGCATTTTCTGTATTTCGATTGAGTTCCGCATTTCTTTGGTGTAATTCTTATAGCTAGAATCCTTTTTGGTATAACTCCAGTCTTTTATATTAAAAGCTAATAGAGGTAGAATATCTAGTCATGATTCTTCCCTCTCACATTTTTCAATTAGGGTTTCCAACAGACTGCCTCAACTGCTTTGAAAATCCACCTGACCTGTAAAGTGCAGCTATGCAGTTTCAGATTGGTCAGACCTCACTATTTATAGTTTATTTACGTATGGTAGTTTTGAAAGCATAACTCACCAGTAGCCTTTGTTTAGTATTAACATTTGCTTCCTACTTTCTGAGCTTTGATTTTTTCAGATTTCTTTTATATTTTTCTTGTATGACAACTACAAGGTCCATAACAAAAATTCTAGATAAACATGGAATTCAACTTTGTTCCATAACTTTAGGAAGACTACAATGCTTTGTACCCAACACTAGGGGCTGCTGCCTTACATCGCCCTGTAGCCCTCACCAAAGCAAAACGCTTAGGGCTTGTGGGTTTTGAAACATATGGGAAATGCAGATAATGCACGGGACACGACGAGCACATTAATCAAACAGTAAAAACGAATCACCATTTTCAGAACACTGTATCAGTACATATCAGAAGGTAACAACAGCTGGATTCTTCAATAGTCTTGCTATACTTCTACAAGTCTACAAACGAATCATGGTCTAGACTCTAGAGAACTGATGTACATCAGCAGTAAGAATAAGGCCCTCTATAGTGGGTATGAATCTGCGGTATCATCGGCCACGATATAACTATTACCATGTTTCTGCTGTGATTGCACCCAACTTTTAATAAGACAACAATGCATTATACTTTATTTGACCACCCATCCACCGTTTAAATTGGTATTGTATTTCAGATTCTGAATTTGATTTCGACTAGCTATCCAAAACTAAGAGGAAAATCCGTCAGATGTACAAAAACAAAGCAAAAATAAGAATAAAATGAACACTTGCAAGGAGTTATGAAATATTTGAGTGTTGAACGGCACAATCGAGAGAATCAAAGAAAACCAAAGTTACACGTTCCAAAAAACAATAAGCTGCAATTTATTGTGCAAGCAGGCAGAATCCAACTAGTCCATCTTGATTTACAGGTAGCTAGCGTACAAAAACTATCCTTACCTGAATACACCCTTTGACAGCAGCACGACGGCAAAAGGCCTGTGGAAGCTCCCCTTGGCCATATAAGGGATAGATCATAGCACCATTTGCATTTGGAAACCTAGAAACGGTAAGACAATAAGATGATACTATAGCTATAGATTTGCCAAAGCCCAAAGTGTTATTTATTTTTTTTAAGAAAAAGAGAAAAAGAAAAAAAGGCAGGAAAAAAGAAAGAAACGTCTGAATAGATTAGACATTGAATGTAAATCTTCAGTTATTATTATTATTATTTTTTATTTAACTGTTTTTTTTTTTTTTTTTGGGGCCCCAAATTCCATATTTAGAGTGTGTTTGATATAGATCTTTGAGAATTGATTTTGTGAAAAAGTGATTTTTTTGAGAGAATGTGTGGTTGAAAAGTAAGGAAAAGTTACGACTTTATGTGTAAGATTATTTTATTAGATAAATGTGTG
>CAVNYN010162796.1:1484-28071 GCA_963692815.1 Nyctanthes arbor-tristis
TGATAATCGACTACAAGTTGACCTTTCCAAGTGGCATGGCAACTGCAGTTCTAATCAATGGATTTCATGCCAGAGGTGACAAAATGGCCAAGTAACTATCCATTATTGATTCTTCCTCTCAGTATTCATTTTTTTTTTTTTTAAGTACAAATACAACTTTTAATGTAAGCAGTACGTATGCATACAGCACTGTGTTGGGAATTAATGTAGATTCCCCAATTACGCCCGCAAGACCATTGTTCAAGGAATTTAATTGAGACAAGAAAAATAAAAGACGAAGACGAAGACGAATTTAACAGACTGTCAAAACTTTCCACTATATGATTAGAGTCGCTACAACTATACAGAATTTTCACTCGCCAAAACTCATCCCCCAAGTATTACAAGAAAAATATAACAAGCTTTATCGCATCTACCAATTTCTACTCTTTGCTTAACCTGCGAAGAATTAAAGAAATCCCAAGACGCTAAACTACTATTTTTCTTCACAAGACTCTCTGACCCGACCCAAGTGGCACCCCGAGTTTTACCACACCTAATTTTCTACCCTTCGAACAAACCACGAAGAGTTACAAGAAAACTCTTCAAGATGCTAGACTCACTAATTTTTCTCTCAACTCAGTTGTACCATTTGTGTATAAAAGAAGAAGAAAACATCTCTATTTATAGGTTTCGTTTCCTTGAAAGACAAGACAATCCTTCTATGATTTAGATTTCTTTTCCTCCTAGGATTCTTTTTCTTTTTCCGTTTCCTTTTTATTTTCAACTTTGGATTGTTTTTTACAACAAACCCAATACACTGTACATTCAGTGAGGTCCTACGCAAAGTAATATACAAATCAACATAATATTTAGAAAACTCACAAAAATGGCAATTGGTCCCAGGATTTCAGTCAATGGATGGTGATTTGATATGTCAAGTTTTAGGTTAAATATTTGCTAATTATATTACTCATGCTGTGATGTAAATTTGATAATAAAATGTGTTTAAAATTCAACTATATAACACCTTCAAACCAAAAAAAATTCAACTACCGAATGAATTTTTTATACAAACACAGAATATAAAAACTCTATTTACCCTCAATTCAAGATTTTAGATGACCACAACTTGACTAATTAATAGTATATAGCCTCCTAGAAATGAGACAATAAGGAAATCTAATATATAATTATTATATATTTCTCAGCTTTCAAGAGGTGTTTATAAGATCGGAAGAGCGTCGAAAAAGTTTTCCAAGTAAACAATGAAGTCTTACCTCAATGCGCTTTGTTGCTGGTGAGACAAGTTGAATCTTGAAAATGTAATCAGCACTAACATTTTTCTCCAATGTACAACTCGATAAACCTCGTGGTGATGTACGAGAATACTTGGTAACAACTTGGCTCTTTGAATTTTTCTTTATGGATTCAAAGAAGAACACATGAGGAGCTTTGCAAGGATTATTAGAAGGGGCACGCGTATTAAACATGTAATATGGTGGGCGAGAGTCTTTTGACTTTTCCGACCATGTTTGAAATGTTTCAATAGGGTTTTGTAAATAGCTCCGAGGCATAACTTTCTCGTATATATGGACAGAATAGCCCCATGAAATGGAAAATGACCATTTCTTTTGCCTATCATAGCATATGGTTTGTTGTAGCATTCGAGACTGGTCGACATTGGCAGCCTTCATGAGGTGGCGCGTGGACTCAAAGCGATCCATGGAGGGAAATATCGGTTCCACACTATCAAAATGGTGAAGGGACATCAATGGAGATTTTGGATGGGATGAAAGAAATCCCGAAATGTCACCATGTAAAGCAATCTGTAAGACAAAATAGAAAAGAATATATAACATACGTACTTCTCTATGTCAAGATATAAGCGAATAAAATATACTAGAAATGATCTCTCCCCATTGAGAATATATAAATCACACTGTTAATGTGACATTATCACCTCAACGCTATATCTGACGTGCTAGTGCCACATTATTAATTTCCATCTATATGATGATGACATGCCATCTAGCTGATGTTTTATATTAGTGGGGAGGAGATTAGTCCTCTAAAATATACGGCCGAGGAAGTTAAAAAAATAACAAAAACTTTCTGATGAGATGATGTTTCAACTAACTTTATATAAATTACCTGATGGATTCCTTTTTGGGGAGAGAGATTGACTCCTATATCAGCTATGCAAGCAAATGTAATTGTGTCAGCAGATCTGAAATGTGCATATCTCCGCAAACAGCCATCCATATCTTTAGCTAGGGCTTTGGCCAAAGGGTAACTCAAAATGAATCCAGCTCCACCAAATCCCTGGTTAAATGAGAACCAGTAATTGGACTTAACATATTCAGACTGCCCACCTAGATAATAATACTTTGTATGATCATAGTTTGCAAGAACATCAACCATATTTTCCATGAAAAATATCGAATCGTCATCTCCCATGACTATCCATCTAATATTATCACTATCGTGGCCCTCGAGTTCTCGAAAGAGTTCCATTATTCCATGAACCATTCGAATCATGATCGGGGCTCGTGCCTTGGTTTCTTGGAGGAACTCGGTGAGATCATCGGAGACACGATATGGCGGCGATGCCGGTGACCAGGGGAGGAGGTCTCCAGTCGGCGGTTCATCAAGATAAAGGTATCCCTTCATTGCCTTTGGCCTCCACCAAGATTCAATGTATGCTTTTCTGTGATGCCATGCTTTTTCAGAACCAAGAAGTCCAAACACGAGGTGGCTGAGATTTGTTGGAGAATCATTATCAGACCTTCGATTCGTCGAAGATAAGAAGAGAGAAGGATTTGGCCAACTGGGGTTTTGATTGGAAATGAAAATGAAGATCAAACAAAGAAGAAGGCTCAAAATCAGTAGGGTTTTGCATAGGCCACCAAAAGAAATTTTATCAGAAGAAAGAAATCTAAGTCTTCCTCTGAGTGAATTCATGATCTTGGGTGCAACATTAAGCTACCAAAACAGCAGCATATTTTAGGTTCTCACTGAGATTAAGAAAAAGAACTTATTTATTATAAAAGAGTTGATCATATATCGGGAGCGTCAACTCTCCCATGGATATTGAGAAAAACTCTAGACAATCACCAACATATTTTAATTATTAGTGTAAGAAAATCTTGTTAATAAGATATGCCTTCAAGTTGGATAGCTTGCGTACACGATTACAACAAACAAAATTTTAGTACTTCAAGAGGTACATTCCTTATATGTACATACTCCTTTGTATTTACGTAAATGTTCTTAATACATTTTTATTGAAATGACAAATCTTGAGAGTTTAAATTTAAAGATGTGTGTACGAACTTGTCCACTATGTATATATAAACAGACCCACTGGTATCGAACGTAGGCAAAATGTACAACCATTTCCAAGGGACTATGTTTGCTATATGTCAATTTGCCATTTTCTTCTTCAGTCATGAGCAAACTCTTTTTCTTCTTCCTCCTCCACAGGTCAAGCTTTGCATTTGGTTAACACAGAGGGAAAAAGAGGGCCGGTATTATATTCTAGTTAATAATTTGACACATAAATGGATATTTTAGTTACTTGTCAGTTATATATTACGAACTTACGTCTGTCGGTGACAGTTTAAAACTATTTGCAAGAATGTCCATAATAATCCATATAATTAAGGATAAATAAATAAGATTTAAAATCCAACTTAAATAAGTTAAAGAAGTGAAAATATGAATACTTCATTTTTCAATAGTAGTATCAATTATATATTTCTTGAAGCACTAAATAGTTTAAAATTACAAGGAGAGGACCATTATGAAAGTGAAGTGCCATTCAAGGAAAGAAAGTTTTTTGTTTTGTTGCGACAGTTTGATCAAAATTATTAATTAATTAATTAATATAATAATACTAACAATTGCTATTAAAATCCAAAAAAAAAAAGGGAAAAGAACCATTGACTTTCATTAAGCTTCAATCTCTAGAAAAGTAAATAAGCAAAACGGAATTAATTAACTAAGCCAGAATTTAAAACATGGCAATTTTTTTTGAAATATTAAAAGGGATTATAAACGAGAAGAAGATCAAACCCTTAATCAAGAGTTTGAAAAATTAACTCAAATACCATCAGAACGTAAGTCTTGATTAAAACATGACAACTTATATAACTATAAAACTATGAAATTGACATGTCCCTTTATATATCTCACATGAAAATAACATTCATTTATTTTTCCTAATGGAAAGTCAATTTTTTCACTTTAATTTCAAAAATACTTAACCTATAATTCGCACTTGGATTTAGTCATCGAGGACTGCAAGCGATTTGCTAATGAGATTCATGTGATTGAAATCTTGTGTAAAAAGGTTTGCGAATTAAGACACTCACCAATTGACACGAACAGCACATTCTATGTCAAACTCCATTACTCTATCTGTCTCCTCCTGTTTTGATATTGGTTGTAATCTATGCCGATTGATGCAATGAATAAAATGTCTCTTTCTCATTAAAAAAAAAAAAGGAAGAAAAAGAAGAAGAAAAGAAAAAACTTATATGTATAGATGCACCATTGTTGACAATATTTCGAGGGTCAAATCTCGATGGCAAAAAAGAAAGCTCTATTTGGACTATCTCTAAAATAATTAACATCAATTAATAATATCGTGATCTTGTTTCAAAACAACAACAACAACAATGTGATCGTTAAAATGTGAGCGTGTGCGTGTGTCGATAATATATGTGACAATTAAAATATTGCATAGTATTTAACCACTACAACATTAATTGTTATTAGTTAGTTAATGTCACAGAAATGGAGTTGATTATCTCAAATGTCACTAAACTTTTTAAAAGTAATCTCATTTGTCACTGCACTTTCTAAGTTACTTCAAATGCCATTGAACTTTTCGAAATATTTTCTTTGTTGCCACTATACTTTAAAACTTACTCCATTCGCCACCAAACTTATATAAAACTTATCCCATTAGCAACTCAATTATTTCTCAATTAAAAATTAATGAAGCAAATATGTAGAAAATGAATTTTCCTATATGACAGTTTCAATCATTAATATATAATACAATAAGTTTTCAATTAAAAAAAATAGCTGACTTAAACTAATTCAATGGCAAGCAAAGAACTATTTTAATAAATTGAATGGTAAGAGGGATTTTTAAAGTACAATGGCAGTTGAGATAACTTTTTAAAAGTATAGTGGCAATTTAGATAAGTTTTAAAGTATGGTGACATATGAGATCACTTTTTAGAACTAGATCAATGGCGTTTGAGATAATTAACTTCACAGAAATACATAACCTTCATTGAAACCAAATTAGAGTATACTGACCCCAGATACAATACAATTAAAATACAGTGATCCGATTAACAACTCAGTCAAAGTAAACGTTACGTAGAATTGAATTAACCTTTGATTAAACTAATCATCAAATTGGTGGACGCGATCTGATCTCTCTAATTGGTAAGTTGGGCAGACAAAATGAACTAATACTGGCCCATTGCTTAAAAGTGAGGTTATCTTATTTGACTCTACTTATGTAATTTCGTTCACCCACCCACCTACTTATGTGTCAAATATTGTCTTTGCCTGGACCAATTTCGTTTCGTTATTCTCTTTCTTCTCTCTTCAAAGAGCCGTTGTAGCAAGGAAAATATTAGGGGTGACTATACATCACATGGCCATACTATATTTTACATACCACTAAACAGAGCAAAGTTCTTCCATTAGTTTTATTCCATTCCATATATAGGAAGTAAAAGCACTATCCCAAACTCTCATAGTAGCATATATATTAAACATGGTCACCAAATATCTTCAATTCATTAATTAGAAGAAGAACCTCGAAAGAAGTTCTTCGCCTTCAAACTTTCTACAGCTTCCTTGATGCTTTCTTTAAGAGGGATGAATTTGACGCCCAAGGCTTCTGCCCTCTCCCTCGAAAACTGGAACATTGGTGTGAGCTGGTCTTCGGCGCACCTGCACAAAATAAATGATCCAATTTACTGATACAATCTCACAAAAAAGGGTAGAATTTGACAGATTGTATGCATTCTATGCACAATTCTTCTGATATAAAATGCGGTTTCCTTTTTAATTTTTTATTTTATATGAAAATAATATCAAGTCCCCGCTAGGTTTCATGGTTTAACTTCCTAAGAAAGAAGGGAGATAGGGACATCATCAAGAAAGAAGATAGGGTACCTTAACTTCCTGAATCACGCAAGGCAAGGAATAAAGACAATCACAAAGTTTCAAGAGCAAAGAGGAAGTGAAACTTTCTACACAGATTTTTTGCAAGTATAAAAGGAGTTTGGGTTTTCGTTGGCTTTTCCACCCCCCCCCCCCGGGGGTTTAGAAAACGATATGAGGCCAAATTTATGGAACCACATTTTCTAATTACAAGATTCATTATACACGGTTCAAGAAAGCAGCCTATGCCCAAGCCCTTGCTTGTTGTGTATATATCCTCAACACATGAAATTTTGCCTTAGCATGAAAAACTAACATAGAAATTCCATCCATCACCGTTTCACATGAAGAACCAAATTGGATCTTCTATTTATTTAGACAATCAATATGTAATAATGGCAAGCTGAACCACAAAATCATGTATTGAAAAAGAGTGATTGGAGATCTTACTTTTCTGGAAGAGGAAGAGTTGGGTAAAGTTCACGCAGTATTTTCACAGCTTCTGACATATGTGCAACACTCTCAACCAAACAGTATCTTCCATTAGCTGAAGGATTCTCAAATGCCAAAACATGAGCATATGCGACGTCTTTGACATTAACCCATCCATATGTAGCATTTGGGTATGTTTCTGCACCTGAATAAAGTACCCCCAATATGCACAAGTTATTAGGTATCTCCAAGAATAAAGTAAACACATGGTACACGCATACGATCACCCAAAAGAAACAATGACCTAACTCCATGAATATTAAATCATAATTGAATCGTTCAAGGCAAATTGAAGTGGCTTTTGCCCTAAATATCGAAGTGTCCAACATCCAACTGATGAGCTTATAGAGCTTACCACTTATCAAATTCAGAATTGCAGCAGAACTTGTGTTGAGTGTTGGCTGCAAGAGTGGACCAATAACCATACCCGGGTTTATGGCAACCATTTCAATACCTTTCTCTTTTGTGAATTTCCAGGCAGCTTCCTCAGCCAAAGTTTTTCCAAGACAATACCAATTCTGGTAAAAGCAAAGCAGAAATGAAAGCCTAATGAAATGAAGTATCATGTGCGGCCAACCGAGCAGAACAGATATCTGAGCAACTATTTCCTAACATGATGGCATCAGTGGTTAATCCTTTACAAGACAAGGAGTAATTAAGATAGTAGTAACTAGTTTTGCTTCAGTAAAATCTGTCACCGTGACTACTAGTTGCAAAACTTTGTTAAATTCTGAATTTTGACAGTCGTGTTATATTTTCTTTGGCAAAGTGTGATCATTACTGACTAGAGGATCTATATCTCGGCATGGATTAATAAATCTGTATCTCTGCATGGATTAATAGATCTATATCCCGGCATGGATTAATGAAGTTGATTCTCAGGAAATTAACATCCAGAACTATGAAACAGCCAGAAAATACTCAACCAAATATCTAACTTAGATTGCAGGTTTATGTATTTCATACTGAAGGCTGAATAATAGCTCGCACCTTTATTTTTATGCAGTACTCTGGACTAGACCACCAAGTTTCATCAATTACAACTTCAGGTGTTAGAGGCCTATCAATTAGAGCATTAGCAGCTATAGAAGATGTAACAACAACTCTTTTAACTGATGCCGTCTTCGCGCATGATTCAAGAACATTTAGTGTCCCCTTTAGGGCAGGATCAACCAGTTCTGCCTGAAGAGCAGAGTGATCATTGAAGTCAGTAATTGATGCAGTATGCATGTAACAATCACAAGAACAATCACCGATAACTAAGACTGGAGAGCAGAGGAGAGAGCTGAGAAAGAGAAAAGACTAGAAGTTGTCTTTATTCAATAGCAAAGAGAAGTTATAAAAAATTTAACCTGGTTTAATGTCATGAAGGTAGGGAACAAGACATAGATGTAAGACTAATATTATCTGAAAATGTTTAACTATTATCAAATAAATTTGAACTACGTAGTCAAAATTCCTATTGTATTTCGAATATACTTGAAATCCTGCATCAATTATACTTCTCAAACATAGATAATAAACACTGCACAGTTCTATCAACAACACCGTAGATGTACTCCAATATCAGATTTCACCACTGCGAGCTTGTCTGGAGCCCTTCTAACCTACTAAACTTCTATGAGATTGAGAACCATCACTACATGTCAGTAGCGTGACCCTTACAGAGGAAAACCTTGGACAATGTAACCACATTGCTTGTGTAGATACAGAAGAACAGAGGTATACTTTTAAGCTTTGAAGTTTTATGATATGCTAATTTATGTCCTAACAGAATAACTAAACAATGCTTTCGAGAAGAGCTTTAGCTATCGGAGCTTTTGTAATATTGATTTCATTGGCCTTCTCAACAAAATGAAGTATCGCATAAACGGAACCCAAAACCAAAACAACAATAAAGGACCAGAAAACAACCTGTGGATCTCCCTTTGGATCAAAGAAAGGTGATGCAGTATGAAAAACACATTCACAGCCTTCAACCACATCATCAAAGGATCCTTCTTCCAATAGGGTTGCTTTAAATAACTTAAGTCTCTCATTGGCACCATCAAGTGCAAGTAAGTGCCCTGTCTTCTTTGTGTCATCTATGGGAAATTCAAGAAACAGTAAAAAAAAGCAATCAATAAATTAAATGAGAGCTAAACAGAAATATGGCAGAGTAGAATATCTAATCTTCTAACAGCTTTTGACATATAAACAAGAAAATTCAATCTTGGATGAAGATCTACCAAAAAAAAGCGAATGGTAGACTATAATCTTATTAATTCATTCTAATCCTACACTTTTTAGTTGAATAATTCTTGAAAGATACCAAAGGATGGAAAGATTAAGATGCACTAATGAACATCTGGGAACTAGCCTACTCATTCAAAGACTTCCAAAAAAGCATATGAGCTAAACTAGAATAAAAATATTTGGTCGACGTTCCATTCAATAACCATTTTCCAGAAACCTAAAGGTGATTGAAAGCAAATGTTTGTAGTATCAAAATTGAATACAAAGTAAGTGATAACATTTTCTAATCACCATTTTTTTTTTTTTTTGAAAAAGAAAGATATCAACATAGTTCAAAATTTGGGTGTGGAAAATACTTTTTCTTCGCTAAACCAGCAGGGAATTCAAGAAAATAGTAAAAAATTAAATAATACATGGAAATTTGTGGAAGTCAGCAAACAGTTTAGACCAGAGCAAATAAGAAATTTGAAATAAACCCATATTCTCCTGAACTTTATTCGATAATCCCAGAAATAAAATAAAATAAAGATCAAATTTTTCTCAAAATTGCATAGTCAAAAATTAGTTGGTTTATCTACAAAAAGAAATCTTCATGAGAAATTACTAAAATAGAAAAATGTTTGAACCCGAAGACGTTGAAATTGGGAGTTAAATCAATTCCAATTAACAGAGCATAACCCACATCGAGGGACGATTTTACAATACAACAATAGCTGAAATTCTACAATATTAGCCAAAATTTTAGCCAATTTGAAAATAAAGCTGCTAAACGCCGAAACCAAAGATGCTCCCCGCAGGATAAAAAGTTAATTTAAGTAGGGGCGGAGGGCGAGGGAAGAGGACTAACGGGGGTCACGAACGGAGGCTTTAACAGTATAACCACGCTGAAGCAAGAACTTGACGAGCCATGAAGCTATGTATCCTGATGCTCCTGTTACGCATACTGTCTTCATTCTCTCTGTCTCTCTGTCTCTTTCTCTCTCTCTCAAATGGAGTGGAGGTGCATGCAACTCGTGCATCAGAATCCTTGATTTTTAAGCATAAGCATTTGTGCTTTTTTATTTTTATTTTTCATTTTTTTCTTTTTCTTCTTTTTTGTAAGGAAGCATTTGTGCTTGTCTCCACTATAGTATATTTAACTATTTTTCAAGTGGGGTAAATTGCATAAATGGTGCCTCGAATTTCCATCTCGTTTTCAAAGCATCAACGAAGTTTTAATTTACCGAACTCAAAACCCCAACTTTTATCAATCTCCCATGTAGTCGACACTTTTAACTTTAAGAGTCATTGATGCCTTTGATAGACTATGTTATTTCTTCAAGTCAAACGCTCAAATGCGTTTTGAAAGGGTATTTGAATTTTTAGCTGTCCTGCATTACATTATTGAGTTGTGCTATTTGAATAAAAATAAATACAAAAAATCTAATAAAACTGACACATGTCACATTCCTGTTTTTCAACACATCGCATTATTTTTATATCAACACTTATCACATAACCCACATGTCAATTTTGTCACATTTTTTGTCCCTCTTTTTGTCCAACTAGAATTTTTCTACATTATTATATTATTTAGTCGTGCTTCACAATCTTAACTCTTTTTACAAATTCTTTTTATTAATGGAATTGGAAATGCCAAACAAAGTACTTAAAAACACGTTGAAACGTGCATTAGAAATAGAAAAATTCTAAGGGGACATGAAAATGGGACATTTTTAAGTGACATTCTTATGTGGCACACTTGTGTTGGATGATGAAAAAGTAGTCATGTAATCATTATCCAATGAATATGTGCCACATGAGAATGTCACATTTTTATGTCCCCTTTTTATGTCCCCCTAGAATTGCTCTTAGAAATAATGGTGTGGATCCTATTTTATGATACCTTGACATTCACTTGGAGGCTTAAGGACCAAATTGCAATTCTATCAATTTTCATGGACCCGGTTGCAAATATAGCAAATATAACTTAGCCACTGTTTGGTGAAATTTTATTCAGAAGTGATTATTTTGGAGAATTTCAGTTAATTAATTAAAGAAATAGGGTTTCAAAATTGTTTTTAAAGAAATAGAAAAAAACCATATATAGGGATTTATGTGTGAGAATAGGAAGTTTAAGAAAAGTAACTTCATGGAAAAAAGAAACACATATGACCTTCTTCTAAAAGATTGCTATATTTTAGCCAAATACATATATAATGTTTGGAAAAGTTATTTAAATATGACGTGTCTTGCGTTTTTGGAAAAAAAAAAACACTAATCAAATGTTCAAAATCTAATTTTTCAACCCTTTTTTGCTCAATAGACAACATTGTCAAACTATGTACTGTTACCATTGTAACAGGTATGGTTAACAAGATTTTATATGAAACATATGCATTTAGAAAAATACTAGTAGGTGCTTTCAAAAAAAAAGAAAAAAAAAATACTAGTAGGTATAATATTGCACTTATGATTCTAATCGTTCATTAAATTAATTTTGATTAACAAGACATTGTAGTCACATTATATATAGATATACTAATTACTAAATTTCTAACTTTAAAATTACTGTCTAATGTATAATTATTTTATATGTCATCAATACACATAACATTACATTAGAGAACAAACCAAGAAGTTGGGAGGCAATTAGGTAAAATGTGAACTAAGCTCTAATCTTCATTAGCAAAAACCTATCAATATCAAACTGATGTATGAAGATTTTGAATTGATGAATTGATTAATTTTAATTAGAACTTGGAAGCCAAGTTTTTGTGGGATGAAATCGATTAATTTTGAATCAATTTGTTGGGCTATTGGTATTCACCTAAATAAAGAAGTAGCCCCTTGTGAGATTTAGGTGATAATGGAACAAAAAGGGCTCCTTTTGATTTTGGGCCTGAAGCAGCTGCCTCGTTGGCTTCAAAGAAGGACAGGTCGAAAGTTGGTTTGGACTTCTGACTTGATAAACTTTCCAATGACATTTTATTTCCATATAAATCATTTGCATCATAATTTTGTTCCCCGAACTTTCTCTAGTTCTATCATTCTCGACCAACTTGGTTTGAAGTTTCTCGAGCTCGCTGCTTCAGTCTTTCAAACTTTCTACTTGAGTACTTTTGCACATATTTATTCTCTTATCTTAATTGGGATCATAATAACAAATATAAGATATAAACCTTTTTCAACATTATACTACCTCCGTCCCAAATATATAATCTAGTTTTCTATTTTCATCCGTCCCAAAATATGTTTCAATTTTTTTTTAAAAGTAGTTGAAATATTAATTCTCTTATATGCACATATTTAATGTGTATAGTTATCATAAAAATAGAATAATTAATAAATAAAAAGTATAATAAGGAAATGGTGTTAAAAATTACTTTTCCAATATTATTAAATAGATTTTTCTTATTCTATGTGGAAAAAAGAATAGGACTATCTTTTTTAGACATAGTTAGTAAAATTATTGTAGAAGGGGAACCGAACCCTAAATATAGGGTGTGGAAAGACGAATTGAATGTCATCAGACTACATGGATCTTGACAAAGTAAAATAAAATATAAATTAAATAATGAAGATATAATTAAAATAATCGTCCTAATCCCTATTTCATTACAATTTACATTGGAAAAAAAAAATTCTTCAACGTGCTCAATCAATTGCAAGTTGGATTTATTTTTTTACTTCTTATATTATCAAAATAGCCAACATGTGAATTTTTTATCCCTGTTAGACTGTTAGTGGCATGAGCATCCACGTTCTTACAATCGGACGCCGATCGTCCTCTTATATATTACCAGCCGCTACACTTCAACGACGGCAAGACACGATACTTTTAGAACAGAATTAATCAGCGATTAGGCAGAAAATTTTGATGGAAGTCGTCATTAGAATGAAAGCCTCGAGTTTATTGATTGCGGTCGCATTTGTAACTATGTGCATCAACCAACAAGATGCCCTGCTCGACCATTAATGGCTGGGCAGCCACCGCCTTCCCACAGTTGATAAGCTCTTTGAAATCGCAAAAGCATGCATCCCGCCGAATGACTCACCGTTTTTCCTACCCGGGCCGGTGTTGCAACTGCGTTCCTGAAAACTTCGATTTTCGATGCGAATGCATTGTTGATTTGGCAATGCTACAAAATGAAGGTGTTATTACTCCCAAAAATCTCACAGATATTGTAAAGTCTTGTAATCTTTCAGCTCCCATTGGCCTCAAATGTTGGAGTATGTATTTACTTGCTCTTCATACCGTCGTCCTACTTTTTTATTACTCCTAAAACGATGGTTAATATAGCATGAGACATTAAATTTTAATTTATCTGTATTTTTCTATATATATCCAATTATTAATTGTTTTTTTTTTCTTTGAAAGTATCCATTAATTAATTGGTTAAAAATACTTTCAATACATAAATAGTTAATATTCCATGAATAATTCTGACCCTCCCACGATATATACGTAGGGTGTACTCAAACATAAACAAAGCTCGTTGCTATTGCAAGGAAATGCATTGAGGTGAACTATACCACCCTTCCGAATAATTTACGACGAGATTGTTGCACCCTAGCTAAAGACTTTGATTTTGATTGCGAATGCGCAAATTTACTGCCACGTCGTCTACAACATCTTATAACTCTTAATAATCTCACCGATATTGGAAAGTCATGCAATATTTCATCTCCTTCTAGCCTAAAATGTTTAGGTATGTACCCATTTACTCTGTAAACATGCTATTATTATTGTCGTTGTTATTATCATCATTACTATTTTACAACTTGTGACATCTTTTGAAGTCTTGCAGTTTGATATTTTGTGTAAGAATTCATCTGTAATGTGTACTAGGTAGTTATAAAAAAAGTTATCAATTGATATTGGCTATTTAATATATGATTAAATATTGTTTTAATTATATCATATGTATGAATTGGAGTGTATTTCTTTTTTTAGAAAATTATCTAAATGGAAAATATCACAAAATTAGAGTTTGCCACGCTTGACATCTCAGGAAAAAATTACTTTTCATGGACTCTTAACACTGAGATTCATCTTGTATTAAATGATCTTTATATAACTGATTGCAGTTGTAACACTACTCATAATACAATTATTGATTCCGACCTCATGTGTAGCAGGTGCTACTCCACCCCCACCTCGGTCTCCATGAAAGAGGAGCTCCGTGACGAAGACCGTCGTTGGCATTATATGATGATCAATGTTTGTCTCCAATTACTTACTGTGCTATTTACTAATGTGTGCTTGTACCTTTTTTTTTTTTTTGAATATAAATGGCTTCAGTAATAATTTCATTCATATAGACACAACCCCCTATCTGAGTTTAATTATAAACCCACATGCAAAATTAGTGATGAAGGGGAAAGTGTCACAATACTAAGTGTTTTCAGATCAAAATTAGAAGCATATATATATATATATCCTTAGTTTATTAAAGAAAAATAATCTTCAACTTTGCTTGCATCTCAAGCTATTTAACTTAGAAGACAGATCTACAGTTTCAGATATCTTGAGGAATTTTCGCAATCTTCGGCTTCATTACCTCAAGATATAAATATATCCATACATACAAAAAATTAATGTATTTCGGTTTTAGTCATTGTTGTGCAAAATTTATGCAGACATTATTCTGGGAGGGAATTCAATTAATATAGTATTTTTAAAGTGCATATTAACACATAACGGAAAGCATAATTGATTCTTTAGCCTAATCTCAATGTCTTACTGTACGTCTGGCAGTGTCCGGGGAGATAATTTCGTCAGACTACGATAGGAGGTCATTTCCATTCTTTACTAGTCCTGGTTTGGAATGACTAAAAATACTGTCGACTTTTTTTTTTTTTAGCTCAAACATACACGGCAAAAATTGTTTGTGTAGAAATTTTACAGATTAAAGAAAAAAATAACATAACATACAAAGACTAGACATAGTTGTCTGGTTGCGCTTGAGCAGCTCACCAAGGCAAAACTGTACTTGGCCAGCAGCGAACCATTTTTGTTAGGTCTATTTTTTCAGTTAAAAATTGTAATGCATCGATGGATTAATATTTGCAAGAGAAAGTATATTGTTCCATTTACCTCCCAGACATCTGACCGCCAGACAGACATGTGGTTGGCATAAAGTTGTTAGACATCTGACATTAGATCAAATTCACGAAAGCACATATAACCCAACATGGTTCCTGTTTAGTTTAAAATATTGCAAGGGTAAATTACACAAAATGAGTCCAATAATTTTATGATTCTCCATTCGTCACTAGAAGAAGCACTGACATTGCATATGTATTTTAACAGAAGTAAAATAAACACGAGTTTTATGTTGGGTATCCGCCTACATGTGTGGTGGATTGCGATCCAAACCCAACAAAGTAATTTAATTGGAGTCGAAATAAATAACTTGGTTGATTGGGGATGACATTGCAAGTATAAAATAAACAGAGGTGTTTGCTTGCAATTATTGGAGTTCGTCTTGGGGCTCAAGACAAGGCCGGTTAGGGTTTAGATCCCCGAATTTCTATATATAGGGCACCAAAGACACAATATTAGTGTGCTTGAAAGAAGACGAGAGATGTCTCGCAAACAAGAAGCCAAGTACAAGAGGAGCCGAAGGCTTGAAAAAAAGACAAAGAAGAAGCAACCTAATTGAGCTGAAGATTTTAGCCGGTTGCGTGATCAACTCTGAACGTGAGAAGAAATCAAGAGTAAGTTTACGCCCAATTCGTGCAAGCAAGCAGCATGGACAGCAGTCGATCAAACCGCAGTATCTCATCACTCCGTGGTCCGATTCGTCAGTGCATATTCGTGGGCTATGGTTACGATGATTTCGGCTATCGGATGTATGATCATATTAAGAAGAAATTATTTAGAAGCCGAGATGTTGTGTTTGTTGAAGATCATACCATAGAGAATATTGACAGGACTGAGAAGCCAGAGCCAGACTCTTCTGATGATCCAGTTGATTTAGATCCAGTTCCTTTGATGCCAGTATCGACACAGATAGAAAACCCACAGGGTACTGATGAGGCAGATAATCCTACTCAGCCGGAGATAGATGATGATACTCATAAACAGTCACATATACCAAAGGGTCCACCAGTAGTTCCTCAAAGAAAGTCTACTAGAAATAGACAACCTTCCACTCGATATTCTCCTAATGAGTACTTGTTACTAACTAATGGGAGAGAGCCGCAGAGTTTTGAAGAAGCTATGGAAGATGAACATAAAGAGAAATGGGTTAGTGCAGTGAAAGACAAGATGCAGTCATTGCACGAAAATCATACTTTTGAGTTGGTAAAATTACCTAAAGAAAAGAGAACCTTAAAGAACAAATGTGTATACAGAGTGAAAGAAGATGAACATAGTTCACGTCCGAGGTATAAGGCGAGATTGGTTGTTAAAGGATTCACTCAGAAAAATGGTGCTGATTTTGATGAGATATTTTCTCCAGTTGTGAAAATGTCTTCTATCCGTGTGGTTTTTGGAATGGCAGCCAGTCTTGACTTAGAAATTGAACAGATGGATGTGAAAACATCCTTCCTTCATGGTGACTTAGAGGAAGAAATCTATATGGAGTAGCTAGAGGGATTCGAAGTAAAAGGAAATGAGAACTATGTTTGTAAATTAAAGAAAAGTTTGTAAGGCCTTAAGCAAGCGCCAGGACAATGGTACATGAAATTTGAATCAGTTATGGGAGAGCAAAGATTCAAGAAAACTACTTCTGACCATTGTGTATTTGTACAAAGATTCTCCGATGATGACTTTGTCATTCTCCTACTCTATGTCGATGACATGCTGATTGTTGGTAAGAACGCTTCAAGGATCGACAAGTTGAAATAGCAATTGAGTAAGTCTTTTTCCATGAAAGACTTGGGGCCAGCAAAGCAAATCCTTGGCATCCGCATCATTAGAGACAGAAATGCCAAGAAGTTATATTTGTCTCAGCAAAAGTATATTGAGAAGATACTTCAAAAGTTCAACATGAATAAGAGTAAAGTTGTTAGCTCTCCTGTTCCTGCTCACATTAAATTGAGTATCAAATAAAGTCCTTCAACAGATGAAGAGAAGAAAGATATGAAAAAAGTTCCATATGCCACCGTAGTGGGAAGTTTGATATATGCTATGTTTTGTACAAGACCAGATATAGCATATCCAGTTGGCACTCTCAGTCGATTTCTTGCTAATCCAGGAAGAGAACATTGGAATGCAGTTAAATGGATCATGAGATATCTTTATGGCACTTCAAACTTGAGACTTGGTTTTGGAGTGGAAAACCGGTGTTACTCAGCTATACTGATGTAGACATGACGGGAGATGTTGACTCTCGTAAATCCACTTCTAGTTATTTAGTTACTTTCTCAGGTAGAGCAATGTCATGGCAGTCAAAGTTGCAGAAATGTGTCGCACCTTCTACTACAGAAGCAGAGTTCATTACAGTAACCAAAGCTAGTAAAGAGTTGCTGTGGATGAAAGGCTTTGTCAAAGAACTTGGGTTCAAGCAGGACAAATATGTCTTGTTTTGTGACAGCCAAAATGCAATTCACCTTGGCAAGAATGCTGCATTTCATGCAAGATTGAAGCACATTGATGTACGATATCACTGGATTAGAGATGCATTAAATTCCAAGTCTTTAGAACTTGCGAAAATTCACACAGACGATAATGGTGCAAACATGATGACAAAATCTTTGCCAATAGAAAAGCTTGAAGTTTGTCATTCCAGTGCAGGGATGACAAGGCCTTCCACTACATGAGGTGGAGGGGGAGATTTGTTGGGTATCCGCCTACATGTGTGGTGGATTGCGACCCAAACCCAACAAAGTAATTATTGGGATCGAAATAAATAACTTAGTTGATTGGAGATGACATTGCAAGTATAAAATAAACAGAGGTTAGGGTATATATATAGGACACCAAAGACACAATGTCAGTGTGCTTGAAAGAAGACGAGAAACGTCTCGCGAACAAGAAGCCAAGCACAAGAGAAGCCGAAGGCTTAAAAAAAGACCAAAAAGAAGCAACCTAATTGAGCTGAAGATTTTAGCCCGTTGCATGATCAACTTTGAACGTGAGAAGAAATCAAGAGTAAGTTTACGCCCAATTCGTGCAAGCAAGCAGCATGGGCAGCGGTCTATCAAACCGCAGTATCTCATCACTCTGTGGTCCGATTGACGTGAAATTTGGACAGCATCTTCCCAAATCATTGTTCATATCCAACGGTTAAGATCAAAATCCAAGTTCCGTTGTAGAGAAATCGTCATCAGAACAGAGGCAATTTTTGTTGTGAGATTTTTCCATTGATTTTGAAGTGGTGTTCTAAGAATCTCGATTCTTGAGAAGAGTTGTGATTTGTATTGTTGCTCTTGAAACTTTGGTGTGTCTCTAGTGCTATCTAGAAATTACTTATACCTATTATATTGTTATAGTGGAAGATTGATTGGAGTTGGGGTTGTAGACGTAGGCAAATTGCCGAACCACGTTAAATCTTGCGTTCATTTATTTTTCTCATTATTGTTTGGTTTTTTTCTCTATTTGTTTATCTCCTATTAGATTTTTTCACAAGAGTGAGAGTTAATATTCCGCTGCGATCGTTATATTGACGAATTTTCTCCCAATATTTTATTCAGAGACATCCAGTGTCTTCATAACGGAGACACCGATGTATGTATGACATTTTTCTTTACTAATTTTAATTATTCACATGAATATAACTTCACATGTGGGTCCATGGAACGAGTAGAGAAAACGAAGTCTCATACATCATATGTCTCCATAACGGCGACACCCAGTGTCTCCGAATCAAAATTAATGTCATATTCCCATCTACTTATTTTATAGATTCACATATAAGTGATATTCATGTAAATAAAACTAGTAGAAGAGGACGTCATATACATAGAGCGTCTCTATATTAAAACCAATATATATGTGTATATATATATATATATATTTTAATATAAAAAATTGTAGGAAATCCCTTAAAATCTGCATATATACAGATTGCCAAATCTTTTTATGATACACGCGTCATTATATGAATGTATTGTTGAATAATGCCCTTTAAAAAAAAAAGTACTGTTGAATAATGGAGTCCACGTTCTACCCATGTAGATGCTCATTTTACAGACAACGATCAAAATTTAGAAATGAGTTGTGATATTTAAACAAAAGTCTATACAAAAATTCTAATAAAATTGATGTATGGCACAATTTTATTTTTTAACACATCACATTACTTTTATATCAACATTAATCACACATGACACATGTCCATTTTATCTAACTTTTTGTTCCTTATTTTGTCCAACTAAAATTATTCTAAAATTTACTGCAATTTGGTGGCTACTGCGTACAAGGCAATATCAACATCAAGAAAAAAAAGAAATACATTTGAAAAATTCACATTAGAGCTTGAGTTAAGCACCGTCTTACTAGTAATATAGTGGAAGTCGTTCAAATCAAACAACCGGGTTTGACTAAATTCTGTAGTACATGTACTAGTGATCATGCTAATTAAATATGTGAATGTAATTATTTGACCAAATTACGTTTTTACATAAATGGTTTGTGAACATGGGCTTATGGGGTTTTCTGAATAGAATGATAAATGTGTGTTTGTATTTGTTACAAGTTTTAAATTTGCTATTAGAAAAATTTTTATTTTCAATTTTGGGAAATTTCTTTACAATTTAAAATTTGTCCGTGCCAAGCACATGAGGGGATCTTTTGATCCTGAAACAGCTGAAGCATTAGCCTTGAGAGAAGGGGCACATTGCGCTGTTGCGTGGAATTCGAATGTTGCTAGAGCGGAATGCGATTCCCTAAATGTTGTGAAGAGGCTGGCCGGAACAGAGTTGCTTTCCCCATTTGGCCCGGTGCTAGACGAGATTCGGAGCCTATTTGTGCAGGCCAATTGTGGATCGTGCCATCATATTCCTCGAGATCGGAAGAGCACACGGATTGCCCACATGCTTGCGGCTTTTGCTTGTACTCTAGATAGCACCTGTTTTTGGATTGATTGTGCACCTATTTTTGTAGCTTCGGGTTTCATCCGGAGCGACCATTATGCTATTTGAATGAAAAGTCCACTTAAAAAAAAAAATTGTCCGTGCAACAACCGCCAAGGAGGATCTGCGTCCAGGTTTTATACTTCCATTACGAAGAGAGACAAAGATTGTGGGGGAGACGATCGGAGAGAATATTGAAGATAACAAAAACTTAACTCTCTAAGCAAATCAAGTGGCAGAAACTTTTACTCTGTTAAAAATCAAAATATGACAAATAACATTAAATTAAATGACATTAATTAAAACAAGTAAACTGAAAATTTTAATATATAAGTAAACAAAAATTTCCTAGCACTTTCAAGAGGCGCCCTTGTGACACTTCTTATCTAATCTGCGTGCATGGGTCTAATAAAAAGTAAAAGCACACGCTCACACACATATATATAAATTAACAAAAGGGGATTTAAAATCAAAGATCCACTAAAATGTAAAATCAGATATATAATGCATAATTCAAATTTCAAAATAATAATTTCACCTAGTATTAATTTGACAATTACTTAATCGATTGATAAGAGAATTTGTTTAAGTGGAAGGAGAGAAACAAAAGTAACATACTCAACAATGAATGTCAGTAGTCATTTAATTACAATTATAATATGATCTCATTTAATTTAGTTGTCAAACATGGATTTACGTTTAATGATGAAATTTATTTATTTAGATGAACAACACCAATTTTTCTAGATGTTATGGGTCTTTTGGTCCAAATTTAAAGGTTGAGGATGAAAGTGTGATTGGTACAAAGGTTGGATTATTCAGCATCAAGGTTGTTAAAATCCTTTTTTTGGATCGGATCTGCCGAAGGTTTTGAAAATTGGATCGGTGAATCAAATTGTAAATCGTAAGATTTTATGAAAAATCAATTAAAATTTACCAACAAAATTGGGAAAAAAGGAAAAAGCCACAAATTAACAATAATAAGTCAAACAATGACTTTAAACCATACATATGACGTTTTAAATAAGGTTTACAAACTAATTCATGGCATAGACCACGCGAACAATAAGCTTATAACATACTCGAGACACAAAAATCACTCATCAAAAACCCGTTTCTTCAAAGACCCGTTTCTTCAAATTAAAGAAGACAAAAAAGCCTTTCAAACTTCAAAGACCCTTTTCTTCTTCACTCTTTAGTCCTTACTCTTTAGTTCTTCTTCATTGTCTGTAGTCTACAGGCTCTACACTCTGGTCTCTGTATCTTCTTTGGAGCAGTCATATGATTTTCAAAGACCCGTTCAAACTTCAAAGACCCGTTTCTTCTTTACTCGTTAGTCCTTACTCTTTAGTTCTTCTTCATTGTCTGTAGTCTACAAGCTCTACACTCTGGTCTCTGTATCTTCTTTGGAGCAACTAGACGATTTTCAATTTTTCATCGATCTCTTATCTCTAATTTGGGTGTAGGGTTTCCATGTTTGCTGTTTTTTCTTTTAATTTTGGGCTCAAAAGACAAGCAGACAAGTCCAATTGCAAAAGAGAAATTCTAAGGGGACATTCTTAGGTGGTATTCTTATGTGGCACATTTGTATTGGATGATAAAAAAGTAATCATATAATCATTACCCAATGAATATGTGTCACATGAGAATGTCACCTAATAATGTCCCCTTTTCACGTCCCCCTAGAATTGCTCATTGCAAAAAAGTCAAAAAAAAGGGTTTCATATTTTACTAGAATAGGAAAAATCGGCCCAAATCGCGATTCTATGCGATTTTGTAATTCCTTTATGATTCAAGTATGATTCTACAAATATATGATTTTGCATACGATTTGAATCAATTTCTTGTCCTTGAATTGTAAATCGTACAATTCTACGAGTTGGATCGCGATTTTAACAACCTTGTTAAGCATAGTTTCTTCAATTCCCACGTCCTCCCTAAGTAAAATATTTTCTTTTCCATACTTTCGTATCAAACACATTTTTTCTAGGCCACTCAGACCCGTTTCATCATCCATGTAAAATATTTTCTATTTTAGGCTAAGAAATGGAGATTTTTCTTGGGAATTAAGGAAAATGAACTCCTACGGGAGATGAAAAAACATTTTCTATAGAAAATAAATTTCAATTTCTTTTTTTCACCTTCTAATTAAATAAGTGTTTTTCTTTTGTTGTACATTGTACAATATTTTTTTAAGTACAATTACAATATGTATTATAGCAGTACAAGTACGTTTAGATATATATATATATTTATATATATAGACACACACTATTGAACCAAAATGCAAAAAAAAATCAATAATACAAACCCAAATATATGTAAGGACAGTAAACTACAATAAAATATAGACAAACCCCCACGTGTGGGCAGTCGAACCCTCCACAATAATTATTTTTTTCTTATCTTCAACTTTATTGATCTTTTAACAAATGATATACGTTACAAAGACGTTGAATTTTTGTGTGCCCCACTCTCGCCTTTAATGAAAAATACTTTAAGATATTTTCATTTTGATAAATAAAATAAAATAAATTAGTTTCTCATCCGTATATATATTACATAGGAAGAATACTAGAACTTCTGATATATGTACGTACTATATAAATAAAACAAGTAAAGATATCCGTAAAAACAAAGTGGGTTTTAAGTTTTCTTTTGTTTGAAAACCGATTTCCATTTCACACTAGGGGAGGAGAATTTACTTCAGTGTAGAATTCAGTTGCGATCGATTGGGGAAGGGTCTTGATGATCAGAGAAGGGAAAGTAGAAGAAGAAGAGATCGAGAGGCGAAATTTTCAATTGCACCAGACGCGTAAATTCAGGCCAGTCCTTTGCTATTAGGATCTTGTAGATATCAAGTATGCCAAAAACGTTGATTCATATGCAATAGACTTGGAAATAATTAAAAGTTGTTATTTCTGCTTCCTTTTTCTTTAATTATCATTATTATTAGTTTTTTTCACCTTTTTTTTTTTACATTTTTCAACATGGATTTTCAACCTTTTGTTTTGCGTTCATTACATATAAATTCAAAAGATAACTCAATTGATTCTTATTGCAATAGTTGTCAAATTTATTGAAATGCTACTGTGCATCGCATGGGTGTATCAACAGTGCAATGGATTATATATATATATATATATATCATGACACGGACAATATATGTCATGCAGATATGTTGCAAACATTGAGTACTTTGATTTGTCATCTATGTTCAAAAAAGGCATGCTAAATTCCAATTTGCGGTGGACATAAAAAATTCTATGGAACAAAGAAAATCAATTATATGTAATGATGCATGACAATAACAATAAATACTTTTTTTGAATATTAATATTTATTATGGAACGATTGGCTAATATATGAAATTATTCTTTATTATCTTCCGCAATTTTATTGTAATAATTTTATAATAATTTGAGTGATGCATATTGTTGACAAATTAACTTCATATACAACGTACGGGTGAAAAATTAGTTTTCATTATAAATTCTCATTATAATGGGTAAATTATAATAAGGTAAAATGAAGAATGCTAAGCCCAATTATTTTTGAAAATCTATAGCTATAATCGGTTGATTTTAATGATAAATTAGGCACAATGACCATTTTCCCTGCAAATTATTGCATATATAAAATTCTTCGTAGTATGGAACAGTTGTCTTATTTCCCCAGACAATCCAACCCTATAACAGCTCTTCATATAATTAATTAATAAACAATTTCAAGAAATATTCGATCCCATAAAAATTATAATTTATAGTCTTACGAATAATTATTAGTTCCACGCTAGTCATGGATTTGTCACCTCCCATTAGAAAATGCATTAGTTTATATAGAGTACTTTGTTAAAATAATTGAATTTGATTTTATTAATGTTGTTATAAACAGCTCATGTTTATATATTATTTAAATCTACATTCTACTTGTTTGTCAGCTGCCAGTGAAATATTTCTTGTTCTCTATAATTTATTTTTTCAATATAAAAAAACTCAGCATTTCAAATCTACACCAACAAGATATTCTCTCTAAATAATTATTTCTCACAATTCCCTATAATTTCTCTCCACTTTTTCACCACACATTTCAAACAATAATTTCTTTTTATCAAAAAAGCTAGAATACTAGCTACAAAGAACAAACCCTTGCTATTTTTTTTTCTATTATAACCTGAACAAATGATCAAGTGGATTGAGGGAGAATTGAATCAGAAGGGATGAAACCATAATTTGATTTCGACCATTTGGGGCCGTTGCGAAATCTGCTTTCTTTGAATTTCTTTTTGTAACTTTTAATTTACACTTTGTCCTAGGGTTTAATAAGTATTATGTAAATTCTCTCTATGATTTTCAGCATTAATGGCCATTGCTTAAATTCTTATACTGCATCACTGTGTTGAAACAAATGTATAAAAGTGCCCACTTCTAATGATAAATAACCAAGTGTGTGTTTTTAAATATTTTTAACTAAACTAACTAGTTAATTAATACTAAGCAAAATATCATTAGATGTGAGCATTTTTACAATGCCTACCGTGAATACGTGATCAGTCATTTCTATGTGAATATATATTACTCTTAATTGGATGCTAAGTAATTTAAATTGGAGACCTTCTTTCCTCTAATTACATCACTTTAAAGCCAATATAGCTCAGAATTTGATGAATGAATCAAATTAATTGTAAATTTGTAATCATCTTTGATTGAAAGTGCCACCCCCCCCCCCACAAAAAAAAGACAACCCTCTAACCCCTTCTCATATATTTGTCTAGAGAGTTTTGCGTGAAAAACATAAATTAGTTTGTTATTACTTTTGTTACTATTTTCTTACAGAGGAATTCTAAAGAGGGGAATTAATTGAGCTCTAGTGAAATGTGTTAAAAATTCACTCGAATACTATTATATCACATGGGTTACTGTTGTTGTTTCATATTATTATAAAAAATGAAAACTATTAAATCATAATCTGTCTTCTCTTTATTCTAAAGAGGCGACTTGTCGCCCCTAAGGCGTCGTCCCAACAGGCCCTCACCTCTTGATATATTCTAGCGACATAGTCACCGCTATAGATCACAACATCTATAGCAACGACACTGTCGTCCCTATTGAGCGTTTACGGGACGAAATGTCGCCTCCATAGGTGAATTAATATTTATTTTAATATCTATAGGAACGACTAGGTCGCCCCTATAGATCATATGAAATTAAAAAAAAAAAAAAAACAGAATTGCCTCCTGCAATGTCCAATTCCCCAACACTCATTTTTACACATTCAATTTTAGTACAAGTTTCAGCAAAATTTACAAAGATCATCGTCTAACGGAAAATATAATCAAATAAACTAATAAATAGGGAATATAATCAAATAATCAGTTAAAGGAATAAAAATACAAGTATATCTTAATGTATTTTTATAGTTGTTCATTGATAGAAATAGAATACATCGGATGTCAAAAAAAGAAATAAAATACATTGAACAACAACAGACCCGACAACGTGTGGATCATCACATTTCCATGCTGTCCAAAGTTAATTGCTTCATACAATATATACCTACAAAGGCAAATAATTAATGTCAAAAGTCAATTATGCAAAGTTAAAAAGAACCTTGTAATCCTTGTCAAACAACATGAAGGCACATGAGTTAACCAAAATTTGATATGACATGAATCACATGATTTGGTGCAATGATATCATTCAATAGCCGAAACAAATGAGAGCCAAAAAGAATTTTTATTGAAGCTAAAATTAAATAAACATGTAGGTTATCCAACTCAAAGTTTAAGTATTATGCTACTTAACTGATCTTGTCTTAGTTCAATTGGTCTATGTTTTTTTAAAGAAAATTTTATTTCATAAACGAAGAGTACAATGAACTCCGGTGAGGTTAACGTCCCCAGCCACACAAAACAGATTAAACTAAGAGCCAAAAGATAACTAACAATGGAAAAGATCCCAAAGTTGAGGATCAGAGATAAGGCCAGCCACCATACAAAGAACTTCCATGGATGTTTATACATTATACAAGTATATACAATAGTCATCATTGTCAGCCTAAGTGTGCACACGAGGCCACTTTTATGGTTCTTCTTCCCCACTGCCTATTAAATCCTCATTACAGGTTCCTTTGGCCTTCTGAAGTTAGGTTTTTCTTTTCTTCCATTTTTTTAATAAATTGAAGTGGGACTATATATGCACATAGTCTAAGACCAACAGATTTTTGTACATGTAAACTTCAATAGACAAAAACTTCAAACCAGTTTTATAATCATCAGTGATTAAAGGCCCACAATATCATATAATTCATCGAAAATTTATCAAGCAAACTAAACACAGAAGGTGTTGACCCAAGAATTAAAAGCTGGACAGAAATTCACCCCAAAACAAAACTCCATTTCCGCCCCATTTCTTCTTCGAAATAACCCAAAAAAAATCCCCACAAACTTTCTGTCCTTCACACACGCATTATAAACCTACAAATAACTCTAAACACTGAAGATCTATGTACCTGCTATCAACCGTAGCACCGCCTCAAAGAATGCACCAGAGAACCCAAATCATCAGCCAATTTGAGCTAATTTCAAGAAAAAAATATATTAAATTTTTGTACATTAAATAAGCCACCTGATATCATCATATATATGCTACCTCCAAAAGCTAATTTCAAGAAACAAGATCCA
>CAVNYN010162812.1:1607-17435 GCA_963692815.1 Nyctanthes arbor-tristis
AAGACCCCCCCCCCCCCCCCCCAATAATAAACAAAGAGAAAATAACAAAAATAGCTAGCATAGAATAATAACTAGTGATACTCAACAAACATATTTAACTTCAAAATTAGAAAAGTTGCAATTAATCCTAGCTAGACCTCGTCACTATCTCATCATCTAATTCCTTTGGGTGAATTTTATGGAGCCAGATCGAACTCTCACACGTGAGTTGACTGTTTTCTATCGGTTCTCGGGCTCCATCCAGAAGTCCGGTCTGACTTCATAGAAAAACTGAATTCCTTTCCACCTACGTTCTCCACCACCTTCACTGTCATTCTAATTCGTTATCCACCTTACTAATTAACTACTAGCTTAAGCCAACGTAACCTTAGCCAACCCTCACCGTGAATTCATCTGTTGGGAGAGATCCTCAACAAGGCTTTCTAATTTTAGTAGTCGGGTGTTACATGCCTCTTGTAACAAATATATATATATATATATATATATATATATATATCCTCTCCAATTTGTCAAGGAACTTCAAATATAATAGATCTTTAGAGGATAGAGATTTCCCTCCAACCATGGCTTTAATTTCGTTGTCTAGAGATCTTTTTCCCACATCATAATTTGCATGTAGCTAGGCATGTACGGGTTTGACATATTATAATTAATGATCCCTGAGTGTCTTTTCCCAAGTATGACCGCGCTAAAATTGCTAGATATTTGTTCTCCACTATTTATTTGATGGTTCATGACTTGGAGTTTATTCGTAGATTGCCTCCATCCTAATTAGTTGCGAACATGGAAATCCTAGCTAAAATGAAAATGAGTTCTTGTTTTGAAAGGTTGATGTCACCATTCAATGAAAAAATCGGTGGTCGTGGTGGTAGTGGTGTCGTTGGCGGCAGCCAGTGATGGTCTATTGAGTAATGGTGTTTGCATGTGGCGGCCGAAATAGGGAAACAGTTAGGGCATCGATGGAGTAATGTTGACATGGCAGTAGGATAATGACAATGAATGGTGGTGGTGGTGGTGGTGGTCTGATAGGTGTAACATATATGATAGACAAAAAATATATTGAGTAATAATAAATTTTCATATTAGTTCACTAATTGATCTATTGGTTGTACATTAACAAGAAGGGTAAAATTGTCAATTAAGGCATTTAGATAATTTAAGCTTTAGATATTTTAGATTAAAATTGTAAACCGGTGAACTAATTGGTAAACCAACGGGGAAGCAAATATATTTTAGGGGTAGATTTGGCTTGCTATTTATGTCAAAATTAAATCATGATATTTTCATAATATGTTTAGAAAGTGACCCTTTTTTTAATTTCTGTGTTTTGCCGGTATGTTTTTTGCAATTGACTCTTTTTTCTATCTATTAAAATTAAGGTAACCAATACATTTTGTATTAGAAAATTGTATTTCAATTTGTGGTTAGAGTGTGGAGCAGTGGTTAGATACTTACATTTCGAGTAGAATGTCTCATGTTCAAACCACGCATATCCCTCCTCTAATCCCCTTCCCAATGTCCCCTTATATTAGAAAAAAAAAAGAAAGAAAAATGTCCTTAATTAACATTTTAATTTCAAAAAATGCAATTGGCTCCTTAATTTTTATTTTCACTAGCTACGTTACTAACCTTTTTGGTTAATAGGTAGAGAAAGTCCTTTTAATGAATTATTATGTTCAAACTTCCATAAGCTCAACGGTTCCACCCCCCCCCCCCCCAACAAATAACAAATTTAATTACTTCAAATTAAAAAGTAAACAATATTTTTATCCTCAATATAAAATCATAAATGGTCAGAAAAAAAATCATAGGTTCAACTTAAATTTGGACACAGGCTGTTAAAAGTCCTTCGACTGCTTATTTCAGAGAAAGACTGAAGACTTTACTGCTAAAAATAAAAAGGTTAAGGAACTAGTTGCATCTTCTTAAGCAGGTAAAGGATATCAAGTGAAATTTTTTTTCCTTTTTATTTTCTGTAAGCCACATTATTTTGCCACCACTACTCAAAATACTTCCTTCTTCAAAAAAAAAAAAAAATGGCAATGTGTTTGGCTAATGAGATATATATGTGTGTGTGTGTAATCCAATCCTAGGTGTGTGTGGGGGGGGGGGTTAATTTTCATTCTTATTCATTGTAATTGGCATTGTTATTTGTTCCTAAGTCATAAAATATGCAAGTTAATTGAAAATTTCCACTTGAATTTTAGTGGAATTAACTTGTAAGAGTCCACATGTAAGCCTGAAACACTTGTTCCATTGGATTCTTTTTTCCTTTTTAAGAACTTTCTTTCAATTGGATTCTAAGCATCTATCTCCGATCTTATTATTGCGGGCATTTGATCAATTTTTTGACTTTCCTCTTTTTTTTTTCGAAGGAACTTTCTAGTTAACTTAATTAATTTGTTCTTTGGCCAATGAGACCTAGCCCATTTGGTTAGAGAGCTAGGCTGAGGTATTGGGACCTCTAGGTCTCATGTTCAATTCTCCTATATAGGGTATTTTCTACATTTTACTTTTAGTGTGTATTCTCACTATTTGTGGGTTTGTATTGTTGATTTCTTAGTGCTGTGTTTCAGTTGGATAAATATATATACGCATTTGTGCATTTGTGCTGCAATGATGTAGATTTATAATTGTATTTTCAAAAAAAAAATTACTTTGTTCTTTGATGATTTATCTTAATCTAATTTCCCTTTTCTTTACAAAAAGCATTAAACAAAAAATATACCTACTCTACAAAGGTTTTCAAATATTAATTGTGGAAATTAGCCAATACACACCTATTGACCCCTTGTAATTAGAAAAATAGTTATTTTAATTGATAAATTACAAATATTGGGTCATTACGGTTAATGTAACAAATTACAATTGAGGATGTAATAAATATTTTTGCAATTTGTTTTCAATAACTATTTCCAAAACCAAAATAGTTATAATTGAGAGTATTTTTCCAATTTATTACAAATATAACAACTTACATGTAAAAATCCCATATTAATTTTAACCGATGCTAATTTCAATCGATTTGGTCCTGTGCAATTGGCAATATTTGTTTTGAAACCGCTATTGTCTTTCTATTTATTTAGTTCAATTATACATATCCGTTTATGATGTTATCAATTTTTAACATCTATAATTTACAAAATATTAGTGACAAATATCTATATAGCGTTGATGGTATACTCAACACCAATTCATGTTGTTGATGCCAAATTTTGCCTGGAGTGAACAAACAAATTTATTTACGCAGGAATTATACTTGTATTTAGATTGATTTGAGTAATAAATGTGAAACTTATAGTGAGCTTGGTGAAATTCTAGAGAGATTGAATGAGAGGAATAAATATGTAAAAGACAATGGCTGTTGAAAAAATGAGGAGGATCCTTTATTATGGTGAATCTCCTTCTATTTATATAAGAATTGACACGTAATAATTACAAGATTTAAATGCTTTGTCAATGAGGAGCCTTGTAAGTACACCTAACTGGAGTAGACGTCAGGCTTTTTTTAATAATTACAAGCTAGACGTCTGCATGAAAAAGATAAATACCAATTTTTTAATAAATGCAATTATCACATCAACTTTAAGTAATAAGGTGTGCAAGTTGACTTGCAAATTGCATCACAGCTTATACGTCTATAGAGCTATTTGACGACTTTAGCTACTTCAGACCTGCGACCTTGCGACCTGAGTTGCTAGAGTGCATATAAAAATTTGGCATGTCTAATTACGTTAAGTGAATGAGTTGACCTGGTGACCTGAACTTCTGAGGTCGTGAGATGAGATATGAAGATCTTGAGCTTGTCAAGATCATAAGGTAATTGGTTGTGGGCCTATGTTGATGAATTGTCAGCTCGTGGCCTGGTGGGTGAGCTTTTTGACCTGAAGGTTATTGACCACAACCTCATATTTGGGTATAAACGCTAAGAATGGCAACAGGACGGGTGCGAGACGGGTATGCCTACCTGCCCCGTATCCGATTGAATTGGGTACGGGGCAGGGGATGTTTGGGGTAAATTACCCATTACCCATCCCTTTAAAAGAAAAGAACAGCGCAGCGCGGCACGAAGACTTTGGGATTGGGTGGACTAGTAGAGACTTGAAGTTGAAGGGTTCGAGTTGGACGGAGAAAGATACGAGATGAGGGGTGTTGATTTAGGGATAAGATTTAGTTTGTCCTTGAATTAGTTTTTTATTTTAAGAAAACTCAAATTTTGAGTGAATTAATTATCAAGGCTAGTTAAAAATTCAAAATAAGTGGTACTAGTTAGGATGATTAAGGTTTATTGTTTCTATCTTGGGTATTTGGGATCAAACCCTCACCAGCTCACTACTTAGATTTAAATTTTTTCCCAAAAAATAGAAAAAAATTATATCAGGTATCGGATCGGGGTGGTAGTACCCGACCCTAACCCGATAAGATTTCGGGGCGAAATCATTCACCATGTACCCGCCTCAATACTTAACGGGGCGGGTATCCATGGGTATCAGGTAATACCCGTCCCGTTGACATTCCTAATAAACACATGCAATATTAGATGATAAGTTAAATAAAGTGAATTATATGTGTATACTTTTAAATTCACTTATATCATTTAATGCCTTGCCAAGTAACCTGATACTCAACACCACTAATGTTAAATAGGAATACTCTGCAGAAAAACGGTTACATTATTCATATTTATGGAAAATTTCAGGTATATACTCCAAAGGTGCTAGATATTTTCTCCATGTTTACCAAGCCCAAAATCATTGTAATCAAAATTCTGGCTGTTGAAGTCAATCAATGAGGAGCAAAACTCCAATAGCCTAAAATTAATAAAGCCCCGTTGTGAAATTAGATTATGATAGAAGATAATTAAAAAAGTAAATAGTAAACTAAATTAAATTTTGGTTGGAGAAAGGAAAAAGAAATATGATGATAAAAAATATTTACTGATATAATTTTGAATATCTATATATGTATATATGTATATATATATATATATATATATATATTGAGAAAATTGAATATCTATATTACTATATAAATGTTAACTAGATTTCTACCAGTGCGTTGCACGGTGGAGCTCTAAAGGAATTTCATATATAAAATATAACATAATTATATTTGTTAGGCTTAATGTCATAAAAAAAACTAAAAAACACAACTTGCATGAAATTAATATGTACCTTATGTTTGCAAGTAGCATGCAATCGATTCTTTATTTTAATGACATAATTTTAAATTCTTGTTATTAGTCTATTGCCATATCGATGAATCAATAATTTTTTGATTAATTCTTATTTTTATCTCCTTTAAAGACAATAAAACCCGATAACATAATTTTGTATTAGTTTCACATCCGTACATTTACGGATATACTATGCTTCACACTCGTGCGTTTCACAGACATATTTTAATGACGAAATAAAAGAAAATGGAGTAGGAGATCATAAAACCATAAAATTATATAATCGAACAAAGTAAAATTAAAATCTATTAGGTAAATATGATATATATACATATATATATAACTAAAATGTAGTACGTAGATAGAGTCCTAAAATAAAAATATATTAAATTAAATGATTAAAAAGAGAAGTATAATAATAAGGAAAAATATAATAATAATAATATTGAAATCTAGATTGATATATTATTTATTTTTATGTAATTCAAATCCATTTGGTAAATATAAGATATATTTAACCAAAATATAATATGTAGATAAAGTCTCAAAATAAAAATATTAAATTATATTATTAAAAGAAAAAGTATAACAATGAGGAAAAATATAATAATTGAACCAATAATTTATTAATTTTTATTTCTTATTTCCTTTAAAGACACTAAAACTCAATAGCATAATCTATATTAGTTTCATATATGTGTATTTATAGACATATTATGCTTTACACTCGTGCATTTCATGAACATATTATGTCGAGAAAGTAAAATACAATATAATAGGAGAACATAAAATCATAAAATTACATAATCTAACAAAATAAAATTTAAATCTATTAGGCAAATATAGGATATATTTAACTAAAATATAATATGTAGATAGAGTTTCAAAATAAAGATATTAAATTAATATGTAGATATAGTCCCAAAATAAAATATTAAATAAAAAGAAAAATATAACAATAAAGAAAAGTATAATAATATAATAATGACGTCAGCAAATTGGTTTTCTAAAAAAGTCATACAATGAGTGGGCAAATTGTTTCTAATTGTGTTCGATAATCAATTGAGCCAGACAAACTCTACTTATATATATATAGAGAGAGAAAGAGATAGAGAGAGAGAGAGAGAGAAAGTAATTTGTTGTAGAGGTACCCAACCTTCTCAGCCATTTGCACTTTTAACCCCAATCTTTAAATCTCAATTGATAGATCCCCAACCTTTGTGAAATTTTTACTTTCATCCAAATACATAATATTTAATTAATAATAAAAATGTTAGGGTCTCTTTGATAACTGTTTAAATAGAATCTGTTATACTTAAAATTAAATTTAAAATTTATGTCACTTAAGAGTACAGAACAAATTCTACAACATCTACAATATAACTTGTTTTGAAAAATTTTGCTTGGAAAATTTTTTATAATTTTCTCATTAATAATCTAAATTAGCAATAATAATAATTAAAATTTAAGTTCATTAGCAACAAAATATTGCGAAACCTCTACATACACAAATGTTCTAGGCCAATTATTGGTTATGAAACCAATCAAATAACATGGCCACAGAGAAGAAAAAACTGAAAAATCATCCACAAACCAGTACCACATATATGCGGCCTATTTCACTACATCATAGGATTACTTCCATGAAAAGGCACCGATTAGTTCCAGATCTCAAATATCTTTATATCAAAATCCTAGAGAGAAGTGAAATGGAAGCCACCACCGGTTGGTAAATTTAAACTCAATGTTGATGCTACACTCAAAGATGGTTCTGACTACTTTGCCATTGGTGGGGTTATTCGAGATGAGAAAGGTGTTTTTCATGGAGTATTCACAGAATGTCAAGAAGGCTCGATTACGGTGGAACTTGCGGAGGCTTTTTCGGTCCTTGAAGGCCTAAGATTTGCTTGCAAACATAATTTTCAAATCTTCATTGTTGAAACAGATTGCCTCCCAAAGTCTTAAAATGGTGTTCAATCATCACCCATTTGCACTGGTCTTTGGTGAAATTCATTCACTTTTGGAATCTATGGACCGTGGCTCTTGCACATTCAGCGGGAAGCAAATAGAGTTGCCCACGCCATTGCCTCATTCGCTCTTGTAAACAAATGTAGTTGTAATTTGATTGATTGTATCCCATCTTTTTTGGACCTAGCTATCAGGCTTGATTTCTATTAATGAATGTCATCCATTTCAAAAAAAAAAAAAATCCTAGAAGCTTACAATTAAGCTCTGAAGTATAGACGATGGCAAAGGTCTCCAATTTTTACATTCACCCCCAACTTTTAGATCTAGAATAAGAGACCCCCAACCTTTAGTAAACTAACGAAATAGATTATTTTTTCATTAAACCCTTATATTATGTTTGGCAACGAATTAAATCAGATCATATTATAATTGAAATTAAATTTCAAATTTACTTCACTTAAGAGCACATAAAAGTAACGATACATGTGGACAGAAAAATGGGACATGTGTAGAAAGAAAAAAATTTCATATTACGCTTCACATGATTTTTTCTGGTGATTATGTTGACTTGTCACTTCTATATATACTCTCACCAAACGAAGCCAAACTATGTAATGATGAATTTCATATGCGTGGATGAGGGGAGCCAAATTTTCAAAGGTTGGAGGTCTCTTGGTTCAGATTTAAAGGTTGAGGATAAAGCACAAATAGATACAATGTGGACCTTTGCTGCAATTTAATTACCCAATTTTCACTACTAAAAAAAGCCCTTAGTAACGGAAATTTCTGTTACTAACAGGGTCAATCTTGTTGCTAATAGTTATTAGTAAAGGAAAAATACTATTACAAAATCCCTTACTAATTTGATGGTAGCTAATTTAGAAACAGAATATAAATTCCGTTACTAATTAGTAACATGACTTTCTGTTACTAATTAGTAACGTAAAAACTTTTCGATATTAATTAGCAACATGTTAGGTCATTACTAAATTACCCACGAATAAAAGAATTACTAATTAGCAATAAACTTTTGTTACTAATTCCGTTACTAATCGTGAACAAGAATTTAAAAAAATAAAAATATTTTTTATGTAACCCGACCAGCAAGAATTAATTTCCCTTAATGCTCATGTGGAGATTCAAACATTGGATTTTTTTTTATTAATTAAACTTTTGTTATATATTATTTCATATATGTCATTTATACTCTAAATATCGAATTATGAAGTTTTTGGTCCTTTGAAAAATTAGTAATAGAAATGCCTTTTATGAATAGTAACAGTCAATGGTCGTTACAAATAGTAACCGATTAGAAACGGATTATTACCAACCGACCTAGTTTCATTGCTAATTTCGTTAGATCGGAATATTAAATATACATTTAAAAAAATATGAAAAAGAATATTCGTTACTAAGTTGTTGATAATCTGTTGCTAATAATGACAAATAGAATCCGTTACTATTCAGTAACGGATTAGTAACGAAAATGTAGCAACAGAAATGATTTCATTACTAATTCCATGGCTATGTGCGCTCAGTTACTAACCCGTTACTATTCTGTTGCCAATAATGACAAATGGTTTCCATTACTATTCAGTAACGGATTAGTAACGAAAAAATAGTAACAGAAATAATTTCATTACTAATTCCGTGACTATGAGAGCTTCGTTACTAACCTGATACTATTCAGTAACAGATTAATAATGAAAAAGTAGCAATAGAAATAGTTTCATTACTAATTCCGTTGCTATACGTGTTTAGTTACTAACCTGTTACTATTTTGCTGCTAATAGTAACAAATTATTTCCTTTACTAAGATTTTGTTTCTATTGACACATTTTCTAGTAGTCTTTGAAATCATATATATACTATATTATTTATGCTTATTTGTAGAAATATTTGTACACATAAACTTACACAAAGTTTCACATAATGTGTGTCTCATATGATTGTCATTGATTTAAAAGTTATGTGGAACAAAATTTTGGTACTCTAAGAGTACCATACTCATCTTGTTGGACAAATCAAGAATTAACATGTGAATATAAAGATTTCAATTAATTGTTAGAATGAGGCTCTTAAATATATACATATGAGTTCTCAATTAATTGAGCTGTTTTGAATAGTACTCTTAGAGTAATAGAAGCATTCACTCAATCGGATTTTCTATAAAATCAGATCTGATTCCAAAGTTTGAAACCTGAAACCTGATCTGGTTATGCGGCCTCATAGACATATCTATGTGGCTGCATGTAATGGCATGTGAGGCCGCACCAGGCCGCATGGGTGTGGTGCGGCCGCACATATAATATGTACAAGCGCACAAATATATCTGTGCGCCCGCACATAACCTGCACATATTTTATGTGTGGCCGTATCACCCCATGCGGCTCGGCCAGGAAGCCCATGTGTCCTGATGCGGCTGCACAGGTCATTACGTGTGGCCGCATGGATCTGTTTATGCGGCCGTATGACCAAATCTTGTTCTAAACTTTGGAATCAAATCTAATTGCATAGAAAATCGATTTACTCAATAGTAGAACACATTTACTCAATAGTAGAACACATTTGTACGATGGACTTCCACATTCAATTCAACTAACGAGCCACTCAAATAATTGGTAAAAATCAATGATATTCAATTGTTGGGGTTCATGTATTGTGTCATATATTAAGTACAAATTAAATACTTGAATAGGTACATCAAATATTTTAAAAGTATTTCTGCAAATTATTAGCTAGAATAAGAACTTCTGCCACTTGTCACATGAATATCAGTTCCAAAAGATTTTTCCTTCCAAATTAATCTCAGTTCCTCCATGCCTTAAAACGAGAGGAAACTTACGTTTGCAGCCTACTGAAGCCAAATAAGAATGATGATCTTAAGTGTTTCAGTGATCATAAAGCCTTAGCAGCAATCAGCATGGAAGTTAAAAGGATACGTCACTTTCTATTGTTGTTTCTATTCTTAAAATAGAAAGTCGGAGCTTGGATGCCACTGAACTGGAGGTGGTCTTAGAAGCATCGGAGATTTCTGGTACAATGTATCATCAATTTTTCATAGTTCTTACTATACGGAAATTGGCGCATTTAATCTTTAAACGTTGGCCTTTTTGCATTTAGATCCCAATGGTCTGATTTTTTGGTGCTAGGGTCCCTAAATCCAACTCCAACACTACAGCTAGCTATTGTGACTAGTCTGTGGCGTTGAACATTTTGTGGATGGCTTTGAATTTTGGAAGAAGATTTCTTGCTTGCCAAGAAAGAAGAGTGAATCAACAAAACATTAGTTTCGATCAACCTTTTTCTTGGTCTTGATTTGTGAAATTCAATTTCCAAATGAAGTTTTCTAATGCCATAATATTGTCTCCAAAATCCCCATGGCAGCTAGCAAATCAGTTCTATTTCAAAATAGAATTTGACTAAACTAATCATATCAATATATTTGTATTTTAAAAGAAATGGGATTTTGCTATGTATGCATAACTTGAAACATAATATTTTGTAACTAGTTATATACTCGTGCGTTGCACGGGGTAACCAAATAAACAACAATTTGAGAAAATTAAAAAATAATAACTTTGTAACATTTAAGAAGTGTAAGATTTACATTTGACAATACATTTGACATATGTTTTTGAACCAATACTTTTGACATATACATTTGACAAACCATCCTTACCCACCATCTTTTAATGGTCTAGATTTAATTATCAAACCAATTAGAAGTTTTAGCAAAAACGTTAAATTATATATGTACTCATTATAAATAGATCAACTCAATGCTATTCTTGAGTTATTATTTCCCAAACCAATTAAATTTAATTGTCTACGTATAATACATGATATTATGAATGTAACTAATCAGTTTAGAATACATTTACTATTGTCAATTGTAATCAAAAGACATTTGATTACAATAGTTTAAATAAATAAAGTGATTTAAATATATAGTTTAATTATAAATGCTTACGCACATCTAAGATCATAACAACTAATTATCTAATTTAAGTAACTAAAGCAGTTTAGAAAATATTTATCATTGTCAATTGTAATCAAAAGATATTTTATTACAATAATAATTTAAATACGGGGCGATTCCGCTGACCAAAGAATATAACCTATGAATTTGACGAAGAATTATATCCCATAGATTCAAATAATCTTATGATGTGTATTCATCACACTAATTAACTGTAAATCTCATATTAAGATAATGTTTGTTTCTATATTTATCTCAATTAAACTAATTATAATCTCCTCTCCAAACATTTGTAGATAAATCAAAATAGAAAAATAAAATTATATTTCTCCATAATTAGTGGTTGTTAAATCAAAATATTCTAAAAGATTAAAAAAAAAAAGATCAAAATGTTGTTGTCTAAAAGTAAAATGAATGGTTTAGATTGAATGTTTGAAAAAAATCAATTTTTCCAGAAAAGCTCCATAGAACATGGTAAAAAAAAGAAAAAGAAAAAAAATAATTAATGCTTCTATGAATCATTAAATTAAATACCTTTAAAATCTCCACTTTCAATTTTGTTTCAGGACCCAAAAAAAAAAAAAAAAAAGAAGACGAAGAAGAAGAAGAAGAAGAAGTAAAGTTTGATTTACTTTTACTATCAAAATTTGCTTGAAGTTTCTTGAAAAAATAGCAGACTTGTAAGAATAGAGAAACGTAATTTTAATTCGAATCAAGTGGAGATTTTGAAAGTATGTTCAATGATACATCGAATATCTTTTTTTTAATTGTGAAATGTATTTTAATTTTGATTTATAGGTATTTAATATGGAGAAATGCATTTTCAATTTTTTTTTTCATTTTGATTCGTTTGATGGTTGATAGTTATAATTGGTTTAATTGAGATAATTATAGAAATGATTTTTCAATACAAAAAGATAAAAATTATCTTAATATAAGATCTTTTAGTTAATTTTGGTGAGATAAAGACATACCGCAAGATAAAAAGGTCGCTGATGTAATTGTCAATGTCGCCAGAAAGCTTATGCAGTCAGACAAAAGAAAGGAAAAATTTACCAGAGACTTAAGTCTCTTAATTATATATAGATTGTATATTTGTGTGCGAAGACAAGGCACACAAATATACCCTTATTACCCTGAATCGTTTGGTTGGAGTTTTGGGATTTAATGGCTTAAATGGATGATCCTTCCGATCTGGACTAGTTGCACCAAATACCCCAATGTTTAGGGACTCCAGCACCAAAAAATCGCACCTTTTTAGGACCCAAATGCAAAAAAGTCCAACATTTAGGGACTAATCCACTAGTTTTCCAAAGTTATCCCATCTATATTGTTATTAAAACTGAAGGATCATATGATGATCTTTCTCGCTCTAATAGTTCAATCCATGCTAATTTCACACATACATATCAGTTTACATTTATTCGCCTGCGTACGTCTAGATCGTCAAGTACATCTTGTTTCTGTTGATAGTTTTAGTCTTTTAACCTTAATTACAAGTGCGTAAAATGACTTGCTAGCTACCTTTGTAATAGTCCCCTTAAAATACTATCTTGGTAGCACTTTGCGGCGTCATTTACTGACGTGAAAGCGCAAATTCATTAATAGTCCCCTTAGAATCATCTCCTTGTTTGTTGTCAATCATTCCATTTGTATTTTAGTAGATGTGGCAAATAAAATGAGAGGATGAGATAAAACATTTTTGATGGAGAATGTGAATTTTAGTAGTGGTTGGATATGCGTAAGTTAAATGTTGGCCCGAGAAAACTGATGGAAGAGAAATATGAATACTGAATAGACCGTGTACATGTGCCTTCTATAATTAGGTGTCCTAGATAATTTTAATTTTTTGAAGTGCCATATGGACATAGGGAATAGGAAGACCATTGGAGATGTCCCTACTTTTCTTACATATATCATGTTTAGCACAAATTTCTGTTACTCTATGGAGTAGCAAGATCAAGAACCTTCATTTGAATTTAAATGATTCAATTTATTGTTAAATTGAGACATTTAAAAACATCTAAGTTCTTCAGTGACCAAGTAGTACCAGAAAATTTTTTCTATGGACACTTTTCCGATAAAAAGTGTATGAAGCCAAACAGATCACATTGATTCATGTATTTTCCAACCAAGTTTATAAAGCCAGATCTGAATCCATAGAAAAATTGCACATTCTCCAACAAATTTGCTCTGTACATTTGAGTGTATGAAACTAGTACACACACACACAACCTCTATCACACAAAGATAAGCTCATTCTAATTTTCAAAAATATTAAAAAAAAACATAATTAATAGTATTTAAAGGCAAAATTTAGTATCTTTTCTCTTACTATTTCATTTATTAAATATTTCAATACTATTTTGCTGACTAGTACAATATACATTAAATATATGTATATAAATGATAATTAATATTCTAATTATATTTTTAAAAGGAAAGGAGTTTATATTTTAATACAAACAAATCATTGGCTCCGTTTAACATTGCTGTTGGATGTCTAACAGTTACTTTTTTTTAGAAGTACTGATGAAGGTGTTTGGCAGCTTAGTTGCTGCTTTTTTTAAAATCTGTTATAAATTATTATTATTATTTCTCTAATAATCACTTTTTCTATAATTTTATCAAACACTTTCATGGTTTCCATAAAAAGTAAAGTTGAATAGCCAACGACAATCCCAAGTGGAGCCTCAGCGTTTGTAGGATGAAGGTAGTAAGGCAATCAATTTCCAACATAAATGACAAGAATATGATAAAATGATATATGGTATGGTTTGATGTCTTGAATTCCACAAGAAATTAAAATATCAGTGGAGGAATCAGTCAGTTGGTGGGGCTTCCTTGCAAATAATTAATTATATATTAATTATCTAATTATAGGAAACTTGTGCCACTTATCACAAGAATTTCTGCTCCATAAAGATTATTTTGGCCCTTCAGATATATAAAAAGTTTTCCTCTGTGCATTCTACACTTGGTCTAAAGGCCAGATGATTATGCAGTAAAGTAAAGGCTGCTGCTGAAACAGTCAACGGCTGGCCATGTTGCATCCTTAAATACAATATATAATTAATCCTTAATCATTTCGCCCAACCTTCGAATGAAAACAGCCTATTAAAGCCAAAGTTACACGCCGACACTAACAAAGTGTTTGACAACTCTTGATATTATAATCTGAATTATAATCTGTTATGTAGTATTATTTTATTGATTGATTTTTATAAAAAATAAAAAATTACAGCTTGACTTTTACTTTTTGACTTTTAAAAAAAAAAAATAAAACCAATGAAATGATGCCGTGTGACAGATTATAATCAAAATAGATTATAATCCAATTTGCCAAACACATTGTAAATCACTAATGATTTTTGGAGTGGTTTATACTCATCCCAGCAATCAGGACAGCATAGAAGTTACAAACGTTATCTTACCTATATTTATAATTCTACTCCTAATATAGAAAGATATAGTTTTCATTAGCCGTGCCAGATTAATGGGAAATTGATCTCCTCAGTCCTCCCTTCAGATGAGGATGAGTTATCCTCTCTTTCACATTTGAGTTCGGTATTATGATATGCCATTTTGGCAAGAGTATTTAGTATTTACGCATTTCTATATTAGCGTTGTACTGTCACAATAACTACATTTTTAACAACTGGATGCTGACATGGCACTACTAATTCAACATCTAAAGATGATGCCATGCCACTGCATCTTGCGAAATTCAACCTCGTTCAAATTATTCTTACACTATATCCTCCAGCGATTATAAAGTTAAGTTTCTCACTATCAAATCTCAGTTTTTGTTCGTACAATGTTACATGTACACTATAACAAATCGTTACTAATAAGATGTATAGGTCACTGTACGGTCTGTACCAAGAGGAGTTTCGGCATCCATACAAGCTTGTTTGATTTTCATTATTCTCTCAAATTATAATTTTACCTACCGCTGATTTAATATTTGATTTGACAACTATTCAATTACAACTACATATTTCAAACTTTTTACATTTCTAATCCACAATTTATAACTCTCCTCATTATAATTTTCCTAAATAATGAGAATCAAACAAGATCAAGTCATCACTTATTGAAAATATAATTTAGATGTACAAGCTCACATAGCTTTAACAATTGTGAATCACATTGAGTACATTGTCAACCGATTTTGCACAAGACACATAAGCTATAGCAAAATATATTATCGTTATATGGCATGCATCAGGACGCAGTGTATATATAATGCAGACTTCCTTAGGAATGGTTTAAGCCAGTGTACTATAAAGTTTCAACCATGGTACATGGAGTGCTATTTATTACTACTGGTAATGACCAATATATTTGAGTGGTATTGAGTTACAAGTTCACTTAAATGCATTGCATTAAAATATTTTATTTAATTTATCATTTAATATCACTACACTGACATATAAGATTATCATAATCACCATAATCACCAGCTATGAATATCATTATTAATTGCAGAGAAAGAGAATTAAACTATTGATCAGATGTTTAGAAAACCTATTAGGTTGACATAGGACCACATGGATCTTGGTCACATATATGCTTTTCGGCTATGGAAATTGGCTCTAGTTCTTTACGGAGCCCGGTTTTCAATCATAGACTGATATTTCACCTAACACACACCACATTACAGCATCTTATTGGAAACCGGGCTAAGTAAGGAACCTCG
>CAVNYN010162832.1:1952-40207 GCA_963692815.1 Nyctanthes arbor-tristis
TATGCCGCCTTCGGGCGAAGGGGTTATATGGTACCTACGGCCCAGGGTTTACCAACGCGCCTATGGCTAGATTTATATTGTAGATCCAATATTGTGGATCCAAGCCTACAGATATGAGCTAGTGTGGGGTACTTATTGGTGTGATGTTAGAGGATTTGTTTAATAACTATAGTGTGCCATAGTTGATGAATTATATGGAATTCTTGAAAGAAGTATTCTGTTTGTTCTTGATCATAAGATTTTGAATTGTGTATGATTGTTTAGAAGTATGCGGTGATTTTGATTTTTTTTTTTTTTTGCCCCTTTCTAATGCCCTCTTGATTTGAAGGGTATAATATTCTTGTAAGCTTTTCACTACACGACGCTCTTCCGATCTTCACATGTTTTCTAAATGATTTTCTTACCAGGTAGCAATAAATGTTTAGGCAACTCGTTATGGCCGGGCCTGCTATTTCAAGAATTCGAGCCACCACCTAACGTATTATCAAAATGAATTTGTTATAGGGTTTGTTATTACTATGGTTTATAGACTTTGGCACGGTTAAGCTTACTAGTATGCATTGGGTATCTCGTGTGAATCATACTTGGTTTAGTATATTTCTTTATATATGAAGTATTGTAACTTTAAATGACGAGGATTCTTATATTGTAAGGGGTTAACAGGTGTCGTCTTGGATGTTTATACAGGATTGTTTTATTATTAAATTAGGGGAGATATTGCCAAAATTCTTTCTAGAATAATTAGTATGTTCACGAACCTTGACGGTAAATTCTAGCTTCTAGTTGAAATTTATTGTCGGTGCAGGTCACACTTCAAGTATAATAGAGGAACTAGGAGTGGGGCGTGTCGCAATCAATATCGTATCACAAAATTTCAAACTATTAAAGTTTTTTATTCCTCAATATATATGTTTCAACTGAACACAACCCATAAAATTCCAAAGAATATGAAGAAAAACCATTGAAAATTTGCAAAAGCCAGTAACTTGCGAATGAATTGCAACATTAACAATCCAATAATTAAGAGTAATTTTTTAACTAATAGGATTATTATAAAAGTAAGCGCAAGAAATGGCGTAATCACTAAGCAAGAATAGTTTATCAAGTCCATTTTGGAATTAGTTTAACACTTTTAACTGTAAATATATAGGGAACTAAACAGTTCAACAGCTTACTGTCTTATCTGTTGTAACACCATTTTTGTTTCATACAGTCAAATTTCAGTTTCTTCCTTTAATTGAAGGAAAAATTTCACTTGCACAAGTCTAAAAGTCTACAACTAATTCCAAATCAGTTTCTTCCTTTAATTCCCTTAAATCCAAATTTCAGTTTCTTCCTTTAATTTCTGTAAAAATTTCACTTGCACAAGTCTAAAAGACTAAAACTAATTCCAAATGGAAAACAAAAGGTGTTAAAAAATGAAGAATCAAGAATGCTTACTGACCGGCCGAGGAGGACTGTCGAGGCTCGAGTGCCGCCGCGGCGCCGCCTGCCAGTGAAGGAACTCCGGAGTCCGGCCACAGGGAAGAGAAGGAGAGTGAAAACTTTGCTTTGCTGGTTAGAAATCTTTTTGTCTGGCACTGGTGCTGTGATTCGAATTGGGTTTGGGCATGTTTGCCCTAATTGCTAATTTCAGTTGGGATTGCAGGGGAAGAAGGCGACGACGTCAAAATTCAGAATAACTAAGAAAATAATATGCAGCAATAATAATAATAATAATAATAATAATAATAATAATAATAATAATCATGACCTAGAGGTCCAGGTTCGATGCCCTTGTATTATGTATTTTCTATATTTTATTATAATGTATATTTTTATTATTTGTGGGTTTATATTGTTGATTTTATTGATACTGTGTTCTAGTAAAATAAACATTTATGTGTATTTGTGGTAGTATGATGCAGATTTGTAGTTATACTTTAAAAAAGAAAATCATTCATATGTATGTATTTTTATATTATTTTCTTAGTTTATAAATTCTTTTTTATATAATTTAAATAACAAGGGTACAACAATAATTTAAAATGATTTAACCGAACTATTATTGAATTCTGACATTAGAGACTTTAATGTGTATATTTAAGAAAGATTAAGGACCCAACGCGTTGAAAACAAAAAGGTCAGGAATTCAAAGGATACAAAGTACACAGGTTGGGAACGGTATCCAAAAGTATATGATAGAGCTGAAGTTATGAAAGACGTGCAAAAATGTGTGTGTATGTGTGTGTGTGTGTGTATATATATATACACACTAGTTACAGCACGTGCATTGCACGTGTCGTAAAGTTAGCAGGAAATATATTTGTAAATAAAAAATTAAATATTTCTTCAAACAACCAAATGAGTGAATTTAAATATAATATACAGAAAATACTTTTTCTGCAATGCTTTACTTTATAGTAATTGAATTACAGTCAAAATCTACAATTCTGAAATGTTATATATAATGTACTGCCCACTTGGAAATCAGAACAGTTACTACAATGTCATATGTTGTAATTTTTAAGAAAATGTTTAATTTATTTTCTTGTATTTCTAGCAGGAAATTTTTCTTTTATTTTTTATTTTTTGTGTTTGGAGATGTTTGGATATGTGTTTCTATGAATACTTCTTGATTTAGTTTATAATAGATCTTTTTATTTCCATAGTGTATCTATATTAGTTCTCGATCGATATATTTATAAGCTAATTAGTTGAAAAAAAAGAATATTTCAGGGAAGAATTTGGGAAAAGTGGAAAAAAAGAAGCATAAAACGACAAAAAACAAGGACGATGATTTTTAGCAGCAAATTTTTCTTTTATTTATTATTTTTTTTGTTTTGTGCTTAGACATGTTTGGATATGTGTTTCTATGAATACTTCTTGATTTAGTTTATAGTAGATCTTTTTATTTGCGTAATGTATCTATATTACTCCTGATCGATATATTTATGAGCTAATTAATTGCTTAAATAAATTAGGAGAAAATTATATGGATATACAAAAAGGGGGGAAATAGAGAACATTTTGTGGAACGTAGTTAAAGTCAAACCCATTATAGGTAATGTGTGCAACGGAATTGTTATATATATTAATTTTGAAGTTGAATAATTAGAGTATTTATTTGATAATAATACATGTATAATAAATTCATTCATTCACAAATGGAAAAAAAAGGGGAAAACAAAGAGGTGCACAAACGGATTCACAAATGGAAAAAAAAGAATAAAAAGAGACACAAATGGACAAAATAAGTGCAAGACGTCACATTTATTATATAGTTATATATATAGGTAATTTACAACTATCGTCCCCAACCTTTCAATAATGTTGAGATTACATCTCCAACCTTTGATTTTAGTACTTGGAGTCCCTAACCTTTGTCAAAATCTCCAATCAGGTCCCTATAGAGGAAACCGTCCAATCTAGCCGTTAGTCAATACTTTGACCAGAGGTAATTTTGGCAAAACATAAAATGAATATTTTAATTTAAAAAAATAAAAATAAATCTTAAAAAAAGTGGGGGTTGGACTCGCCCCCACATTTTTTGTGCAATTTCCAGCGGTAAAAAAAATTTGGAGGGGGGGAGGAAGCCCCTGCTTGCTGCTGGAACGCAGCAAGCACCGAGGGGCAAGACCTCCCTCCTCGACTGCCATTTCTGGCAACCTTTTGACTGTCGTAAATGGTAGTAGTAGCTGCCATTTCTGGCAACTGAAATTACGGCAGAGGGGTGGGAGAGTCCCCCCACCCCACTTTTTTTTGAAGATTTATTTTTATTTTTTAAATTAAAATATTCATTTTATGTTTTGCCAAAATTACCTATGGTCAAAGTATTGACTAAGGGCTAAATTGGATGGTTTCAGTCCATTGGGACCTGGCTGGAGATTTTGACAAAGGTTGGGACCCCAGGACTAAAATCAAAGGTTGGAGATGTAATATCAATATTGTTGAAAGGTTGGGACGGTAGTTGTAAATTACCCTATATATATGTATATATATATACACACATATATACATATACACACCGCGGACACACACGGGCAAATTTTATAAATAGTCCCCAATCTTTGCACTTTGTAGTTAATAGGTCCCAATTCTTTTTTCGACTCCAGGGTCCCTAGCTATTTAGAAAGTTGCACATAAGGTCTCATTCTTTTTCAGTGTTGTGATGTAACACTCCGAAAAATTTAAAAAAAAAATTTTATTTTGACTTAAACCTTGAATAATTATTTACTATAAGGATTGGTAAGTGATTTTTACAAAACTTGCTATAATAATAATTTGAAAACGTATGTGTAATCGGCTAATTAGCTTGGCACTTAGTAAGAAAATGAGAACGTTCTTGTAGGCTTTAATAAGGACGGAAAACGGTTTCTTGAGTTGTACTAACTATAGTTATCGGTTAGGATTATTACCAAAAGAAACATAAAGGCAAAAACCGGGTAACAAGTTCTAGGCCAAAGAAAGCTTAAGTAATAAATATGATACTATTATGGTATAATCAAAAAGCCAAGCACTTAATTATAAAATGTCTTAAGTTGAAGGATTCGTTAATTAAAAGGTAGAAAAATCTAGAGAATGTTTGGGCTCTTGGATTTGATCACATGGATAATAGAGAAAACACTTAGCAATTGAAAAACATAAGAATTCTCATGAATGAACAATTGGAGCTATTTCTATTGGATGACATTAATGCACTTAGGGACAATTGTAAGCCTTTTCATTGGTGGAATCCAAGGACTTTTAGAAATTAGTTGGGAAATTCGTCCATATATTGAAGAGGGCTTAGATAACCCTTAAAAAGCCTTCTTTAACCTATCTTTTGTCCTCCAAACAAGCCTTTCCTCATATACATACAAGAGCCAAATTGGAAAGCCATCTTACTTGAAGAATATTCAAATATTGAAGGTATTTGAGTCACATAAAGACATCCACAAATCCTTACAAGAAAAGAAAACAAGGTGAGTAACTAATGACTTAGTTTCCATTGGCATGACATGGTTTTGTGAAAAATGATTAAATGATATCTTACATTGACAAGGGATGAAATGTTTTATTGTACACACTACACTAGTATTGCCCTACCCGTTCTGTAATGTATGAATTTGAATTGTTCCCATGTTATAACTTATTCTATGACCCGGGATAAGAATGATTGACATGGTGTCTGTTTTGATTGATAATGTTTTCTGAAACTTCGGTAAGGGTCAACCGGAGTTATTATGGATCCATTGCCATGAGAAATTTGGCATTTGAATGATTTAATTGCGCTACGGGTAGTTGGTGATCCTAGTGGTTGGGTCCTATTATTTGAAGAGGTTTGTGTACATTCTACTTATGGAACTTGTAATTGAAAGATGGTTTTCTTAAAGTCTTATGGCAAACCAATTAATTATGTTACTCACGGAGTACTTAGTACTCACTCAATATTTTACAAATTTTGTAGATATTCATTCGCAAGGTATTTGAAAAGCAAGCTGAAACTTGGAGTGAGAATGCAAGTGGGAGCCGGATTGCACAAGTAATAGAAACGGATCTATGGGGATACTATGAATATGCCCCGCAATTTCTTATGTATTTAGGTACAACCTACGAACTTAATGTATATTGTGCCTATACTCATGTCCATCTCTACTATGATAGGTTTACGGTGGATAAACTTATGTTTTTCACTTAATATGTTAACATGATAGTAGAATAAACTAGATACTTGTATATGTAGCTCTTGGTGTGTACTATAATACATAACTTTTGGATGGATTGGAAACATATTTTCCATGTAAAGGTTTTTCCAATCCCACTACTCGGCAAGTTATGAATGAAATAAGTTTGTTAACCTAATTTGTTCTTTATGCAAATGTTGATATAGTGTGTGGTAAAAATGAATAAATGATAACCAAACTTACTTCCTAATTAATCCCATCAAAATGAGAAATGAAAAGAGGACCATGAGAGTTAAAACTTGTGTTGTATGATGTGACCAATTGGGGTTATAAAGTTACTTTGGGAACTTAAAAATGATATGAAAACTAATTATACCGTGGTTTGATTCATCTCAAAAAAGTGCATATGAGTGTTTATCTATAAAAAAATGATTTACTTAATAAAGAAGGATCAACAAACAAACGAGGTGTGACATGTGAGTCCCCAACTTTTTATAAATTCACAATCAAAATCCCTATGAATGGTTTCCATTTAGTAACATCATTAAATCCTATAAAAATGATCGCTATATACCTTACTATTTAAATAAAGATAAAAAGAATTAAAAAAGTAAAACATAATAATAAAAATAAAAGTAAATTATTTCTTACTCAAAGCCTTGCATACGCACCCTCATTTCCACTCTTATCCTGTGGCAATTTCCCACAACTAAAATGGAGGGCTTCTCCCTTGCCATTTTGCTTCCATTTCCAGCACTCCCACATGGGCTTGTGAAAGAAATTATTTCTATTTTTATTTTTATTATTTGTTATTTGTTAATCATTTTTGTTTTTATTTAAATAGTAAGACTGTATAAGGTTTTTTCTTTTTCCTTTTTTTTAAGGATTTAATGATGTTATTGAATAGAAATTGTCAATAGAGACTTTATGTGCGAACTTATAAAATGTTGGAGACTTATGAAGTTGAAAAAAAAGAACAGGACCTTATGTGCAAATTGATGAATGGGGACGACTTTGCTAAGAAGTGTAAAGGTTGGGAACCATTTTACGAAATTTTCCAAACAGAATATAGAATATATAATTGGAGTAATGTGTTACTGGTAAAACATAACATTAATTTAAGACTATTTTCAACAAGCTATGGTTAGTTAAGGAGACCGGCTAATTTCACAACTAACTCAATTCAACTATTGTTGTTTAAACTGCATTTTAAAGAGTCTATTTAATCAACAACTCGCGCATTATCATATGCTAAATTACACTTCATTATACATTGTCACGTCTATGTTCAATTCGTGACTCTGATAATTTTTCATGTTTTACACTTTTTAAACGTTGTTTCCAAGGGACGAGACCCATGTGGTCTAATAGAATCTTAGTATGTTTTCACACCCTTAATTAATGGTTCAATTCACTTTCCTACAATTCCTTGTAATAATACTTAAAAAGAAGGGTGTTATAAGGTGAACATCAAATGCTTTCGCTTAAAAGAAAAGCATAAGCTAGCTTACTAGTACTGTGATATGTCATACATCACTTTTCCAATCAAGATGAATTCAAATTAAAAGAATGGAAATCAATCTAACTACCAATTATGTTATATTAGTGATAAGTCTTTATTATCAGTAAATCTTGTACTTAAATTATTACTAATTACAATCTTACCTATTCAATAATAATGTAATAAAGAAATATGTTCGTCGAGAGTAGCTAAATAAGATATGGGGAGATACTGGGCTAAGGGATAAAGAAAAATGAAAATGAGATCACATTGAAAAGGAGACAGATCTTCAAACAACATATCTTAGACTGAGAACTGCAGTCATTGATAGATACTAAAATGAGAAGTTAGTATAAAACCACCTTAAAAATTATTCACGACATTTCTTACGTTATATTTAAAAATTTGAATATTGAGTAAAGAAATTACAGTAATACTACGATCATTCAATCTTGATACATGTCATGATATGTGTTAGTCTTTTTCTAACTACAAAATTTTATCATTTTATTATTCCGTTCAACTTTAATCCAAATCATCATTGAAATTTTACGATTTCTAGTTTAGTTCTTGGTTTGTAGCTAATAAATAAATAATTTAGCAGTCGACACCCAGACAGATAGAGCAGGAAAATAAATGACATTCTTGAAAAGAAATGAAAGTATAACATATCGTATGGCCTTTTCCCGAGTTATGATGTTTATCTAGATCGGAGACACGTCTCTAATCTAGTCGATATCTTTATATCAGGAGATAAGTAGATATACATAGATACATGAGATGATTCATTTATTCAACGTCTAGTAAGAAAATGACAGCTAAATAAATAGTATTATTTTTTTCTACCCTTCTCCCGGCTTTTCTAGCAATCACTTCAATTTAAGAACTATATCAAATACAAAAATTAAGAATATAAGACACCACATATAACAAGTCTATTAATTTAATTGATTTATTTAACCCAAAATAAGCTGCTTTTAGGAAGAAGTCATGAAAGGCATGATTAGCAAATTGCAAAAAATAATTAGTCAACTCTCGAAGCTAAAATTAAAGGGCAAAAAAAAGTCAAAGCTAGCAGTTTAGGATGACATATTTGTAGACATCAATGGCATGCTTTTCGCCCTCCAAGCTGACTCAACCACCCTACCGTTAAGTTTACGTTTTGTATATATAGCATTGACGGTGTCTCTCTTAAAATGTTATATACACCCTTTCCCAAAAAGAAAAAGGAAAAGAAAAAGCCATGTTATACGCGATCACCGATCTGTATCATGAATATTAATACATAATTGGTTATATCTACACCACAAATTTTACTAATTAAACTATAACTTAAAAGACTTTTTTCTTATGAATAATGCTATTTATCTAATTTTCAGTCTAGTTAGTATTTTCTCATTGGATAATAAATAAGTGGATGTCTCTATATATTTATAATTATATATCTATCCTCCAATGTAAAAATGTCAACTAGTCTCCAGTTTAAATAAATAGTACTACTTTTTTTTTATATACAAAAGAGTTATAAGTAAAAGACTTATATAGCCACGTCATAATTATGTTTTTACATACACCACAAATTAAAAAATCAAACCTATATTTTTTTCATTCACCACAAATGGAAATCTTAAATCACTTATATACGCCACAAAGTAATTTAAAAAAAAAAAGAAAAAAAAAAAGAAAGAAAGAACCTTAATTACAAAGCCTCAAATGCTATATATCTACATGCACAATCACATATTTTTAAATGATTATAAATAACTTCTATATCGAATGCACTATATTTTTATTATATTTGAGGTTTTTAATAATCACTTTTACAATAGGTTTTTTTTTTAGTGAAATTCCACATGGTGTGCATACATTCACCTATCATCCATATGGGACGATGGGTGTCAGAAAATTTTGAATTTATTTTATGTTATCAATGTTTGTTTTCTTAAATAAACGCATCATAAGATTGATAATGGTTCTCATCTAAATGTTCTATGACGAAGACATAAAAATGACGTATTTTCCAATTATTCTTTAAGAATGCTTCAGAAAAGAAAGAAAAAAAAAAGAGGTATAAATAATATTAGTAGTTTTATGACACTATAGGATATGATATTACTTATTATGCACCTCCAATTCTATGTGGGTGTATGAGTGCATGTCATATGAATTTTGGCTTGTATCTATGCGGTCACATGAGTCGGAAAGCACCTCCTAGAAGTGCTGAAAAAAAATCGCAAATAGTATGTTTCCTTTAAAAGAAATATTGAAGTTAAGCAGTATTGTTGATATAAATACAAATTATTTGTTATATAATTATATTTTCCTAATTTAAATGATGATAATTTTATCTTAGAGTGTGTTTGATTGACAATGATTTTTCATGGAAAATGAGATTTTCCACCTAAATTTATACTTTTGTGGTGTTTGATTCACATTTTTTTCACAAAAAATATTTGCCATCTTTTGGTCACGTGACTACATTTTCCTTAAAAACAAAGAAAATGTTTTCCTATGGGGGTGTAGGTTTTTTATTTTCTAGGTAATTAACGGGAATTTCAATTTCAATCAAACACATTGCAATTCATTTTCTATGTAATTCAATTACCGGTAATTCAATTGATATGAAAATATTTTCTTTCCAACTAGATCGTATACTTGTAATCAAACGCACTCTTAGATTAATCTCTAATAATCCAACCTGGGAATTGGAATTGGTCTACAATTGCGTCTCAAAAATTTGGATAATCACTAATTTGTCGATGTCATTTGTTTACTCATTAAATTAAATTAAATCTAATCTAATAACTAAAAACAAGATTTCAATCGTCCCCTGCCCACCTTCCAACTGCTACCAAATATTTATGCCTAAAGAAGACCAAATCCCATATATAAAATGACTCTCTCCCAAAATTACATAGTCTAGCAGGATTCAAATTCTTCTTCTACCTCGACTCCTCCATACCATTTCCATTAGAACAAGAATTGTCAAATATTACCATCAGAAGATGGTCCGTCCCATGCCGGTACATGGAGGTGAGAATTTTTGTTCCATGCCACTAGCAATAGGCTTATTTGTATCGCTATCGCTTCTTGTAGCACTATGTGCAAAACATGGTTCGAGAAAACACCAACGAGACGACCATAACATTGCGCCGAAATCGCCCTTGCCGACGCCCAAGCAGCTCATCGCGGCCATAAGTAACAAGGCCATGCCGAGAAACTCAACTGGGGATAAGTTGGACGTCATCAACAAGAAGGAAGGATTCGGAGAGGGTGGATTGTGGCAGAAGGCGATTCTGATGGGTGAAAAGTGCCAGCCGCCAGAGTTTTCCGGCGTCATTTACTATGATTACTCCGGTAACAGGATTTCTGAGCTTCCTAGGTCTCCAAGAGCCTACCCCATGAGCCCTTTGAGAAATTTTACCTCCCATGTGGAGAATAATGTAAAGTCAATGTCCTGATAAACAGAACATTTTGGTTATAATGAATATTTCTTTTTCTTTAGATGTAAATTAGTCTTATCTTTGTTTTGTGTGTATTTTTGTTAAATTTCATTTAATAGACAACATATATATATATGTATATATATTATATTAGGTGATATTGGGATGCCTCGTATGTTTTTGAGATGTGAGAAGGTGCGTTATATGTAGCAGAGAAAAGAGATGCAAAATTTGGAGTTAGGGTTGGAGTTGTATATTATTACTAGTTTCTCGATTTCTTCATGCCAAAAACAGGGTAACGGAATTAGCGTCTTGTTGTTAAGTATGGGAAGCTCGACTTTGTTAAATTAGTCGTTTGATTCGAATCTTGAAAATAAATAGAAGACTGACGTAAATTGCATTGTTTGGAAATTTTGTCCATTCGACACGATTATCGAATTCTTTTTGTATTGTTTTGACATTAATTACAATTCCTAAATCCTTTTTCTTGTTTTCATTTGACAAAAATATCGAAATGTAGCATACTAAAAACTTTTCCCACTTGGGTTGATAGAAATTGTTAAAATAACGAATAAATAAACCATAAAATCTTGATAAATTAATAATTTTGGAATTAAAGAAATTAATTATTTAAGAGCAGTTATTAAACTATTTATTGAAAATTAATAGAGTACACTTACTAGAGTCGAAGTTATTTTATTATTTAGTCGAAGTTATTAATTTATTATTGAATATTTATTTATCGATGTTTTACTGGGTTGGAATCAAAAGAGAGTGAGAACACAATCAACTTTGAGTTTTGTGGGTTTGAACTAACATTTTCAGGCCATTGAAATGGTCATAGTCAACTCAGTTATCAAATAAACCTTCCTATTAAATGTTTTATATTGGCCGACGCATAATGCTAATAATTTTCCTTTTTTTTTTCTTTTCTTTTCTTTTTTTTTGGTAATCATTTATAATCAAGCTACTATTATTATGCACTTTGACTCAATTTATGAAAATTTCTGCGCTGAAAGAATCGATTACACAATGTTCATAATTAGTCGAGAATTTTACTAGCTTTAACTATTTACATTTTAACTTTAGGGAAAATGCTTCTCGCCTAAAGTGTTGAGCGCTTCTATCGATTATCTTAACGTACTATTGTACTGATACTTTATTTAATTTAAAGTTCTTTTATCAAATTTAGAATAAACAAATATTTTGAACTAGTCGGTTAACTTTTTAGGGTGATACCCAAGCCTTAACATAGTATTGGAGCACAAATACTCCAACGAGTTTGCACGAGTACTCCAATGAGTTCGCACGCCACTTACTCTTGAGCTTTTCCAACTATCCACATTTTCTTATTTCACGAGCATTACGCTTCTCACCTCTTCTTGACGATCTTCACTTTTATTGCACTCATTTTCTTTAAAATTGGTGTGCTCTAACGAATCACCATATTATGCGGCATATTAAGGGACAAGGTTCTAATTTACAAAATTACTGGGAGCTAATTACTAGAAATCCCAAATTGTAGGGGTCAATGTGAGAAATACTCCAAAAGTGTCGGTGCTGTACCTCTCCGGGAAATTCTGCCTAAAATTTGCCTAATCCCACAGCCACAACTTCCATCTTCAATTTCTTCGAGTCTCCTTGCTTTCTCCAAAGCTGAACGAAGAAAGCCATTGAAACTCCAGATTCTTCTCTGTAAATTAATGGCTTTTTGCACTTCATCTCTACTCGTACCGCCATTTTCTACACCGAAGGACCCAGATTTCCACTACCTTCTTCTCACCAAATCTACTCAAAGAAGAAGAAGAAGAGCTATAAAGAGAATTGGATCGTCGAATTTGCCTGTGGTAACCGCAAATGCCGGTAAAAATGGAAGCGATAGTAAACCCACAAAGTTGGTTACTTTCTTGGGTAAAGGTGGATCTGGAAAAACCACTGCTGCTATTTTTGCAGCTCAGGTATGCATACAGTACACTAACACTATGTTTTATTGAAGTTTAATTACGTAGGTTTGCAATGTAATTGGTTAAACGTATTTTTGGTTGTTTTCTTAGGGCTTAACCTGATTGGTCACGGAACTTTAATTAGAATGTATGTTTATGTGGCTGTCTTAAGAGTTAAGAGTGATTCTGATTAATTTCTCTCATCTCTTTGTACTGGATGAACTAGGAAGTTATATGTGGTTGAAGAGATTATAATTTACCAGAATTACTTTTGAAACTGTGTTAAAGTTGCTTTATCCTACATGTAGAAGACCGGTACTGGCGATGCTCAATTATGAAAAGATAATAATAATGAAGATGCTTTGGAATTAATATGAATTGCTTAAGGAAACCAGTGAAATGGAAAATCAGTGGAAACTACTGGGGAAATCAAAGCGTGGTCTCCTTCAAAGAAAAAGGAGAAAAATGAAAGGATGCAAGTTATTATAATGTTGACAGTGTCATTATACTAATGTTACTACTCTGACACTAAACAGGAGTATTCTTTTATTTTTCCTTTTCCTTCCTTTGGTATCGAGGAGGATAGGGGGATATACTATGTGGGCTTTGACTTCATATCGTTGTTTTTCTCCTGTACTAGAAACGAGACTGGTGGTTGATTACATATTTCAAGCTTTAATGGGTACGGTTATACTCTTATTATGTATTTGGTGCCCAGCATTATGCCATGGTGGGGCTCAAGACATGTTTGGTGATAAATTCTCAAGATCCTACAGCTGAATATCTTCTTAACTGCAAGATTGGACCATCTGTTGTCAAATGCAACCACCACCTCTCGGCCATTAGATTGGAGACCACAAAAGTGCGCTCACTTCTTCCTCCTTTCATTTTATGCACGTCTGCTTGAGATGACCTGTTGATCTGAGCTTGACTTGTGATGAACACGTTTATTCTCAACAGATGTTCCTAGAACCTCTTAAGCGGCTGAAGCAAGCTGATGCTCAGCTGAACCTTACCCAAGGAGTTCTCGAAGGGGTGGGTATGTGACAATGTTTTCGAATCCTATATGTGCCTATTGATTTGATTTCTTAAATTGGAAATGTGTTTGTAGTGTCTCATCCATATCTCTTACGAATGTAGTAGGTGGTAGGGGAAGAGCTTGGTGTACTTCCTGGCATGGACTCAATATTTTCAGTTTTGGAACTTGAGAGACTTGTAGGATTTTTGGCTAGTGCAGCTAAGAGGAATGATGAGAGAGATAAGTTTGACATAATTGTATATGATGGTATAAGCACTGAAGAAACAATTCGTATGATTGGGGCAACCAGTAAAGCAAAGTTAGTGATTTTTCATGTTTCAGCTGAATTCCTCTCTTGTTTCACCTATTGTGCTGATATTCTTTTTTCGTTGTTCCTTACACAGGTTGTACTTGAAATATTTGAGGGCTCTGACTGAAAAGACTGATCTAGGGAGGGTAGTTGGTCCATCTATCTTGAGACTCGTAGATGAATCCTTGAGTCTAAAAGGCAGAAGTACCAATCTTAATGGGAGAATGAGTTCAGACATATGGGATTATCTAGAACAAACAATAGAGGTAAAAATTTTACGTAGTTTTGATTATTCAGTGTATTTTTATGCTAAAAGTTCCCATTTCTTTTGCGCTTCAGAAAGGATCTTCCGTCTTTGCAGAACCTGAGAGATTTGGCTGCTATATTGTGATGGACCCAAGCAACCATTTATCTTTAACTACCGCATTGCGTTACTGGGGATGCACAATTCAAGCTGGCTCACAAATTTCCGGTGCATTAGGCATTGCATCTCCAAGTTTCCCAGAGGCATTAGCTGAAACTGGAAAAAACTTTTCCCCATTGCCTTGTGCTCTTATTCCACATATCAAAGTGGATACAAATCTAAACTGGAACGAGGTCTTGGAGAGGATTCACAGTAAAGATGCACGGGATCTTCTGGCAGTATCATCCAGCAACAGCTTCCTATCTTCAGTCAAATTTGATCCTTCTAATAAATCTGTCACGCTGTTCATGCCAGGTTTTGACAAGTCGGAGATCAAGCTTTACCAAGTGAGTAGATCTTTTACTTACTCTCTTTACTAACGAAGATAAAAGAGACTGAGAACCAAGTTGTCTGCTGATCCATAAGGACACAAAGAAACACGTGGATGAATAAATGAAGCATAAAGCATCCTTGAACATAACTACGAAGTGATTAATACGTTTTCAATTCTGAAACTTGCAGTTTAGAGGTGGATCAGAGTTGCTAGTCGAAGCAGGCGACCAAAGACGTGCCATTCAATTGCCTTCTCAAATCCAGGGGAAGGTTGGAGGTGCTAAGTTTACAGACAGGAGTCTAGTAATCACAATGCGATAGAGACAAACACTACACATTCTTTCTCCCCTGCAGAAGAGAAATCAATCTCTGCATTATATATATTACCCTTTCATTTGCCATACATGTGGCTTGTATTAATTAAACAATATACAAAAGAACACAGAGGTTCTCTGTTTCATACTTTGTTCCCCTCCCTCTTGAGAGAGTATCACGAGAAAAAAAAAAAAAAAGAATTCTCAAAGTCGCTTGTCGACCATATATGCTGCTAATTAATTCAGTCTCACACTCACACCTCCGGCTGAGGCTCCTAACGGTACTCGCTAAAATCCAAATGTAGAGTCGGATCAATATTTAGCCCTCAATGTATAAACATTACAACAAAATAGTGGTTTTATGATACTTTCAGAAGGCATCTCCCATCCCGTGTGAGTGTATAGATGGGCCCACATGGGACATGAAGAACTCTAAAAAGTGGTAGAAAATTTTTAAAACTACTAAAAAAGTAATATGTGTAACGCCTTCTCCCGTAAAAGTATGCATTTTGTGTCCTCAGATGAACTTTGAGTATGCCCGTCCCAATATACATTGTTTCTACTCCTTTAACACAAATGATAATAATGATGATGATGAAAATGTACAAGCAGAAACTAGATATAGGGAGAAACAGACATGAAGAGGAAAGAGATCCTCATTCTTCCAGTTTATTTTCTTCTCCTGTTTTTGTGTGAGCTCGGCTTCTAAGTTCTTCAAAAGCCTTCATACTTTCTGCGTCAAATCCTCCCGCGAACTGAAACAAGTTTTAATAAAATCTTTATTAGTAACCTTATTCTCAGTAAAAATGTGGATATTTTGGCTTAAAATTTCCCACCACCAATGATCCTCACCATTCTTATATGACATTAAATGATTAATTCACTGTATTTCATTTGACTTGTCATTTAATGTCATTGCATTCACGCATAGGGCGGTGATAATCATCGGTGGCGATAAATAACATTCTTATTCTTGGATTCATTCAGTTTATTATTATGTAAGGGTAAAAAGGGCACACCTGATGAACACGGAACGCAAATCGGACACCTTGAAGAATCAAAAACTCTCTGTTAGGTTCCTTTTCGGGTTCACTCATGGAATCAAGCTCTGATGCCACACGTTTCATGTATTTTCGTGCCAATTGTACTGATGAAAGCTTGATCTGCAAATAGATGGCCAAGTTGTGCTTAGACAAATTTCAATGTAGCTAAACGCAGGAGATATTACAAAGTAAAAGGACCAAGTTTGTGCATGAGATATTAGATATCAGTAGAGTTAATATGACATAGGAAAACATTGATTCGTTTTTAACTTGAAACCTTACCTTGCCAACTACTCCAGAATCAAACAACCAGTCAACGGGGATTCCAAATTCCTTGTACCGTGAAATAGCCATGTCGCGTGTGCGCAATAGTGCATAGACACTGTTCTCCACCCTGGAATTGTAAAATTTCGTATTTTGGTTATTGCTTAAGGTCACAACAAAATAAATTCAAATGACTGCAAAGTACTGAGAGCACTCTCTTCTTTTGATATACACTTGCCAAGAAAGAGAGAGACTTACTTTTCAAGCAACTTATACATTTTCTTCAAAGCAGTTTCACAAGGAAGATTTGGATCATCCACAAATGAGGTCACTTGCTTCTCCAATTTCATCAGGTCCTGGTATTCAAACGCTGCCTCTCTTAATGCATCTGCTTTACTTTCTGGCCAGTCGAAGTGTTTGAGGACGGCTCGTTCGTCAACCTTGTGAAGAAGTTGAAGATAATTAAAGAAATTGCTTAACAGACTATGGTGAAGTTTAAAAAAACAAAAGAAAAGGAAGAAAATATATGATTGACATGCTAGCCTTGTGTGAATTATGACTACGCTAATTGATGGCTTACTGATTTGAACATATTTAAAGACGTACCAAGAAAGAGAGTTCCTCATCAAGCCAGTTAACAAACGCTAGAAGATCTTCAATGTTGGTAAAGGAAGCAGCTCGCACTTCAGTTGCCAATGACTGAACAAAATCACCTTGAGTCTCCACATCAGCTTTAACCTGGCACAAGATTCCAGTTTTTTCTTTCATTCTAACAAGTCACTAGCACATACAAACAGCACAATTGAAATCAAACTTACAGCTAGGAGGAATGATGATCTGTTCTCTATCTCCCCAATCATGTTATTCCTTGCTTCTAAGGTGTTCGAAGTTGAAGAAATCAAAGCTGGAGTATCCTTCTTTGCCTCACGTTTCATCAAAGACTGGTAGAACTCAACTAGTTCAGGAGCTCGGTGGACTTTGTCTCCACTTCCAGCCCCTCTTGAGAGACTTCCTGGTGGAGGAGGTGGGGCTGGAGGTCCACCACCAAGTGGGGGAGGTGGTGGTGGGGCACCTGGTGGAGGAGGTGGTGGAGGTGGGGCACCTGGTGCTCCACTTGAAGTATTTGCATTTTTACCTGCAGAAGCACCTCCTGATGATTTAGGAGGCGGTCGAGGGACCCTAGGAGGTCTCTTCTCAATATCTGCAAATTTAATTTTGCTCACTGTTGCATGATCAGCTCTGTTGTCGTTCGACTGCTCACTTGTATCACCAGAGGCAATTGGCTTCTCTTTTACTAGAGTAAGTTTTGGAGGCAATGTTACAGGTTTATCTTTAGAGAGGTCTCCAAACTTTGCTGCTCTTGCTTGTTGAGCTTTTTCCTTGATATACTTCTCTCTTTCTAGAGCCAACTTATGCCTATCTTTAAATGCGGGATACTTCTCTTCTAGAACCCCTTCAACTGATTTGGACATTAAATGGAAAGAGGACGAAACAGAATTAAAGTCATCCTGTTCGGCGGTCCCAAAACTAGTGATAGCCATGTTATCACCTGCATTTCTTAGCATCAGGGCTTCAAGAGGACCTCTTGGTCTATAACTAATGCTACTCCTGCTGGGCGATCCTCCCCCAAGAGATCTTGCTGGGGAAGAAAGTGCACTTGAATCATCTTTGCTCTTTCCCCACTTCTTCAGCTTTTGGATTAAACTAGGCTTCTTACTGAGACTACTGAATCTGCTCATGGAACTATCTATAGATGTATTATCAAAATCCTCACTTCCAGGAGAGGAAGGATGGGAGAAATTGCTTTCAATATCCGTGTCCCCTTGTCCACGTTCTGATCCTGCATACTCTAACATCAGTTGTTTTGCCTTCTCTTGGGATCTTGGGCTCAAACTTTTATTTAGATCGCGAGCCGATATTTTTCCAGAAGGCGTTTGGTTGTTCCGAAGCTCATATCTCAAGCATGCATTAACCCAACGAAGATAAACTAGCTCTTCAACTTCTGTAAATCTGTTCATCTGAAGTCCTTCCACTTGTTTAATGAGGTCCTCGTTGGCATGTCGTAAGTTATTGACCTCTTCCCTCACTTTGGCAACCATTTCACTCTGCAGTAAGAAAAATGTTAAGGCATGTCAGGAAATACTCTCATGACTAATGTATGTACCAATCTGGTTAGTAGTTAGGAGGTAAAGCACTGCAACTCTGATCTAGATTTTTAAAAATATATTGATAGATGTATCATATGTAAAGGTCAAAATTTGTACTTTTTTATACTTAACAATGAATTCATAGAAATGCGTAACCACAGAAATCAGGTAAACATGGAAAGAGCACAACATAAACAGGAAGGCGTCCTGAACTTATACCTCTGTCATGTTGGAAAGGGCATTTGCTCTGGCTTCCGCAGTATCTAGTTTTACTATTAACTCTCTCTAGTCGTGCTGAAGCTCTCTGTTCTTCCTCTTAAGTTCCATGACCTCAACTTCCAATTCCTTCAGAGCTTTAAGCTTCTTCTCCACTTCAGCATCTTTCATGACGGCTTCCTCTTCCTTGGCTTGAAGTCCACTAACTTGTTGCTTAAGCAATAAGAGCTGGCCTTTTGTCTGGTTAGACTCGAGTTGAATTTGCCTCTGTAATTCCTTTATTTTGTTTCTCGCCACCTCAAGCTCTTTCCTAGAAGCAGCTCCCAGAGAGAACTCCTCTTGAAGCTTTTTCCTCTCAGCTTGCAAAGAATTTATGGTAATGTTCAGCATCTCAATCTCCACCGTCTTAATTTTGAGCTGCTTTTGTAATTCAGCAACATTTGTTTCTTGCTCCTTCAAGCCATAGTATTCAAGCAATTCTTCTTCAAGCTTCACCTCTCTTTCTTCTAACTCTTTGACTAGGTTTCGCAGTCGTTCCAGTTCACTTGCATTATTAGCCATCTCACTTTCATACACTTTATTTTTCTCTGCCCTAGAATTGGCATCGGTCTCATACTTGTCAGCAGGCAGTGGGAAGTCAATTTCTCCAGATAAGAGACTTTCAAACTCTGGATAAAGCTCATCTTCAATGTCAAATGTGGTGTTTAGAGCAGGATTTATTATTCCACTAATTAATTTAACTTCTTCTTTCTCCTCTTCCTCGGCCTGAAATTAGTGAAATATATCATGGAATGTTAGAAGATGAATTACTTATAATCTTTTAGAAGTATGAAACAATAAGGTCAAGAACATAGACCAACAGAAAATCAAATTATACAAACACAAAATGAAAATTTAAAGGAAATGTGAATGAATTATCCTAGGGTGTCTCTGAATACTTACAACCACTTCTTTTTGGCCTTCATCATAATGTCCAAGCTCCTCTTCATTTTCCCGTTCATCCCGAGATGCTTCCTCCTTATCTGAATTGCAAATTAACAGAGCACTAATAACTAAAAACCAGTTGAAAAAAGTCCAAACTTTAATTAATTTCCAATTACACACGGGAGACATACGTTAAATGCAAAGTTTAGGCTTTTCTAGTTGTACACAGCAGGAAAAATTTACCCTATATAAGTGGAATATCAATTTATGATCTTTATACCACAATCATATTCAAGGGTACATTTCATGATTGGAAGCAAATTTTTTCGTATCGTGATATATAAGCAATTCAGAATGTACCTGAAGTTTTTAAAGAGGCTGATGACCTCGAGTTCCTGACATTAACCTGCTGAACTGCATAAGCTGCAACAGAAGCAGCAACCAAGAAGCCTAACCTGACTATCATGTGCGTATTTTTGATGGAAAATATTGAGATTTCCGATCATCTACAGAGACCAATGGTGTCTTGAACACGTCTCCACCCATTTCTCTTCAAGCCCATAGCTCATATTTCAGGCCATGAGTCCAATTAATTGCGAAGAACCAGAATCCTTAATTTCTTATAGACCTTCCAAGAAACTCTCAGTGTTTATTCCCTGCAGAAATATGAAGTGAGGGAGCTCTTCAATGCTTAATTGATGAAAATTCTATTATTCAATCCAATTCAGAGTATAAAAATCTTAACATGACTAGCATTATCTTCTTATCGGGTATATAGACCATTCACAAAATAACTTGTTTGTATGACAAAGTTCCTAATAAATACAATTCCAAAACATCTATCGTTCTGGGCTACAGAAGCCACCAATTTCTTGTGGACAGTCTTTTTCCAAGAGGATTGAAATTCCTAAGATGGGTGGGTCTAACTTGCCAACTTCTTTGTTCAGAAAAATGAGCAGTAAAAGATACAAATATATAAAATGATGAAGACTCTATTAACAGTAATTTCAGAAAGAAACTAAGTTGAGATAATTCTTCTGCCATTTTTCTCAAGTTTTGTTTAGATAATGACAGTTTTGACTTATGAGTGAAAATGAGGTATGAAAATGTGTATTATCTTTATACCACGTCCATCTTTGATCGGATACACTTTGCTTTCTATTTATCCCTTCCACTCAGTTATCTTGATATTTGGCTGTGTTTTGTCCATTCAAACCTTCCAATAGCGAAAACTCTTGTTTCACAAAAAAGAGACTAGTGAAATCTAGTTATAAACCTAACCCCATGGTTATGAGTCCTAGATAATCAAGACATTTTATTCAGAATTATAAGTAAATTACGTGATGTCAAAGAAGGGTGGCAGCTGCAGAAAATGAGTCCATGGGACAAGTACCAAATAGCATTATAATTTTTGGGCTGGCACAAGAATTAGAGAAAAGGTAGTTAGTAGGTTGAAAAAGGTCAAGTTGGCAATAAATTCCTGGCTTTGCTTAAACGGACTGGAGCATATAGATAATATTAGCCACAAGAAAGCAGATTAACTTGAACTTTATGCATTGTACCATATGATTTGACCTATTTGCCATCTATTTTCTGCTACATTAAAATCTTGGGTTTATTAGGCTCAACATATACCTTTTTCCCCTGTTTCTTCATATATGACAAAAAGATGCGAAGTTGTAAAGTATGGTACTTCATAGAACATCACATGTACAAATAACGAATAATGCATTTCTTTTGAAAACTGAAACTTTAGTTTCAGATTATTCCTCAAGTTCTTGGCCGTCAGGGATTAAGCTTTATCATCCCTTAACTTAGCAATAATATATAAAAATAAATGAAAAACAAAAAGACATCAATCAATGAGCGCTACCCTTTTTAAGTGGTTCAACTCAATGTAAGGGCTATCTCCACCAAGTTTCACTTTTATAGTCCCTCTTTTGTTTTCTTTTTTTTGTTCTCTGTTGATACAGAGGGGGGGGGGATATAGGGGAGGGGTGGGTGTGGTTTGAACCCGAGACCTCCCCGGAAGGTGAAGATCTAACCATTGTGACACAATTCGAACCACCTTTTATAGTCCTTATTAGAGAAGAAGAATCCAAGTTTCTTGAGCCTCCAATATCCAGAAAGGTCCATCCAGTAAAATCCAACAGAACTGGAAGGAACTTCAGTGCGAGCTAATATGTGTATGAATTACACAATTCTTGGCCGGCGGTCAAAACAATAAGTCATAATAAAATAAAATATCAGGATATACACAAAAGTCATAAATTAGAATAGCCCCTTCCCTTTCAACATGCGCATAATTAGACCAAACAGATTGGTCGGCGCACTAATCCCAACTGTGGAATGCCAAAAATAAGCATTAGCAACTCATTTGCTAAGTGAACAGAAAAAGGACGGTGCAAAATTTAGACAGTGCGTACTCCACCCACCGGCTGTGAGTCATTTTGCCAAGGAATTTGGTATGAGCCAATTAATTAAATTCAAGAAAAGAAAATATACTAAAATTGCACACAACAGGAGAAAAGGAGAATGTCTTATTCACAAATATGGGGTCAAGCATTCAAGGTCCCTCCAAGAAAGTCCAAAGTTTTATCCTCAGAACCAGTGGTTCTGTTTTTAGAGCACTAAAACCAGGCAAATTTTTACAGTTCTTGATACAATTCCAAACGTTTTACTACTAAGTCAAGAAAAAGATAAAATTGAATATAAAACTAAAGAATCTTTTGCTAAAGAAACATGTCCCAACTGTTATACAGTCGGGGCGTGGACCACTACCCAGCTGGCTCGATCCAATGCACCCCCGGAGCCCCACCCGGAAAGATGATTTTGCTTCCAGTTTTTTCACTTATTACAATATTAGGATTTTTGGTTCTTGTACCATAGCATCTAAATACTGGGTAAGAACAAGAAAAGTAAAAGAAACAATTTACCAAATAAAATTCTAGATAAGTGAAAGACTGAAATTACCCAAAGAATTGAGCCAAAAATGCGCACACATATATTTACTTTACGGCGAGCGTACCTCAGTAGCTAAAGGAGGAAAAGTGAAAATTGAAAGCCTTTTGCAACCACAGTTGGCAACCCACTCTGGAACAGGAACTGGGAAGTTCTTAATAAGGGCTTGAGCTTGGAGTATGGGAGAAACCAAAGAGTTGGTATAAAACACACAGCGATTGAAATTTATTTGGCTGGAAACTTACACAAATGAAAATGGAGAGACCATGAAGAAGCTGTTCCTTTTACAACTTATTAAACTTAAATTAAATTAGTTAATAATATTTGAAGATAATTTGATATATTTAGGAAGTAAAAAGAAAAATATGATTTACTCTTTATCCTTGATGTGGATTGTTTGTTCTTTCCTTTTCCCTTCTTTTCTCCAATTTCCCATTTTCATTGAGTTTGATTTGATGATGTAAACTAGGTCTAAACAGACCAACCAAAGGAATGGGCAACCGACTGGGGGACTCTACACTGTGTTGCCATGTCAACAAATGAGACGAGTATAAAGGGATGTTTGATTCTGATTATAATTTCTCAATAAAATAAGTGATAAAGATGCTACAAAATTAGTAATAAATAAAATGAGAATCAACAAGAAGCATCCTTTGAATCACTTTTGAAACAAACTGGGTAGAGAACTTGCTGCATAAATAACTCATAACTTGCTGCATAAATAACTCATAACTGGGTAGAGAACTTGCTGCATAAATAACTCATAACTGCTAACAAAATGAAAATGAGTTGTTAGTGCCATTCCTCCAATTGAACATCAAGGTTTTGAGGGTTGTTTGCCAAAAGTTGGAGCATCTTTTGGACAAGGTAAAAGAGCTTCTTCAGTAACGCCAAAAGACTTCACTAGGTTGAAAGTTTCACGATTGTATGCCAGATAGACTGATTAATTGAGTACAACATGCCTCAATAGTAATAATTAGAATCAAGGTAGGACACAAGTTAACCTATCTCACAGTACGCCAAGCCTTGTTAGCATATAAAAATGTCAAATTTCACCGTGCTTAGAGGATTTTCTGAACAAATTTTTTCTTTGAAAATTTCATTTCAAGAGAGAAAAAACAACACCAGCACTACCAGCATCCCAATAGATAAAAAGCATGAATTTGTAAGTGGCACGGCTCCTGATGTAAAGCAAGGCTTCCCCTTCAGGTAGTTCATCCATGGACCTTTACAAGTACTCGACCCAAAGATTCTTTGCCAGGCACAGAGTCCACTGTTTTTTGACTTAGCTCTACCGTAATACTTCTTCCGACAACTTACCCATGGAAATCTTCATAAAGCTAGACCTATGACTTATCGACCCATTTCCACCTTTGTCCAGCCTCCTCGAGAATCTTAGCACGAACTTGGCTTTTTCTTGCTTCATCCTCAATCCAAGATCTGGAACCACAACCCCAATAGTTAAGCGTGGTAAATATTCAATCCTGACACTATCATTAACTTCTTTATTGTTCCCAATAGTACATTTTGTACTATTGACTCCACCTCACCGAAAATGCCATAAGGGGTTTAATGTTCTTCAAAATGTTACATTGATCATCATTTAGGACTTTATGAGATTTACTTAATTGATCAGTTGAGGAAGGGTTCCCTGACGACAGCATCTTAGCGCATAATTTCTGCTCAAAATTAATGCTGACATGACAATGTATCAAAAAGATGGAGAAATCCCAAACCTCATGGGTTGAACAATTTTTTACTCTAAAGTAAAAAACCAATTTTTGATCCAGAGAAGTTAAAATGAAATAATAAAAAAAATAATTAAAAAAATTGATATGGAGGTGGACTCAATGGTATTTACCTGAGTATGCGCATGGCTTCAATCTCAGCTTCTAATATTGATTTTGAATCAAGCAACTCCTCATATTTCACCTGTAAATTTGCAAGCATGTCTTGGACATCACGCTGCTCATTGATGAACAGGGTCCTTTCAAGAGCAAGTTTTTCGGACATTTCTGCAACTTCTTTATTTAGAGTAGAAAGCAACTGTTTCTGACAATCCAAAGCTGCCCTCTTCTTTGAAAACTCAGCTAAAACAATTTCTTCAGCAATCTTCTCCTGTTCCAGGGAAGTAACGGCTGAGAGATGATCTCTTTCCACTTCTAAACCACGACTTCTTTCTTCTTCCATCCTTCTCTCCCAATACTGTTGTATCACACCTCTCTCTAGAAGCTCAGATCGTATTTCTTCCATTTCAGTTTGCCTGGAAGAATTCTCAGCTTCCAGCCTTAATATTTCAGCATGTATGAGTTCCACCATTCTTCCACTTGTCAGTGCCACTGCTGCCTGTCCTTTTGTACACGGTTTATTTGGTTGAAATCGCTTGCTCTGTCCTGTGAATAATATGTACTTTAGTGTCATTTCTTGAGTTTTTCAGTAGCAGAAGTCAGAATGACTGTTCACAAGAAAGTCCATTATCCAAGCATAATCAGCTTAAGACCTAACTGATCTATAAATGACTCACAAAATTGAATGTCACAACACTATCATAGGACCCTTGCTCAGCAAAAAGGAAACAATAACAGTTAACTATGTGCATTAAGTGTATTGCAACACATTTTTTATTCGGACAGGTTGTGATTTTTCCTTTCCCATCAAGTGCCGTGTGTTTTGCAAGACGGCGGCCACAGATTTGGGAGTAGGGAAGTAGAAAGAGATGGAAGAGAAAGCAAGAGGGAGTTAAGAGAGAGACCAAAAACTATTCGGAGTATGCTCTTCTCATCAGACTGAATGTCCATGAAAAGTTCCGCCAGCACATCTGAAGAGATCTCTCTCACGTCAAGAAATCCAATGTTCTTCCTTGACATCTGAACTGCAAATGAAGACACATTTTAAGAGAGAGAAAACTTCCGAGGCATCACTCCAATGATGCTCATTTCATATAATGCAAGAATAACAGGTAACGAGCTGTAAGTTCATTCCTACCTCTTCAGTAATTCCTGGCCTAACTTCATACTCTAACTTCGCTTTCCAACTAACCAATTCCTGGCGAGATATGAACCTATTAGACCAGAGAGTATGATTTTTTCAGTGCAAATGATATAAATCTGGGTTGATTTTTCTTTTATTTTAGTAGATTCTTTTACGGGGTGGGTAGCAAGAGATAGATAAATCCCAAGGTCTGCAAATTTGAGGTACCTCTCTGGAAAGAAATTGACACATCCTTCACTTTGGAGATCATTTGGAGTGGTACTCAACTTTCTTTCCAACAGTTTGCTTCTAATGATGCCTGCCTCGGCAAGCGCTAAATTACAAGTAAAACACAAGATTCAAACAGTTAATCCTGACCACAGAAGTAAAAAAATTTTTTTTGTGTGTGTGTGAGAGAGAGAGAGAGAGAGAGAGAGAGAAACTGTGTGTCATCATGACCAAACCTTACATTGAATTGACTCAAAATCAGGGTCTTGTAGGCTCACATCATCAAATCCAGTAACTGTAGAACCAGAGAGAGCAGCAAATGAATTTATCAGATGTTTTCTACTCCTGCAGACCATAGAAGTCATCAGTAATCAGAATCGCTAATAGCTCAGGATAAATTAACAGCTTGTTCTAGGCAGCTTTATATAAATCAAATTTTGGTAAAAAATTCAAACTTCAATATCAACCACATACTCTACACCAAAAAACAAATTTTCACACCTGCCAATAATCTTTCTTTACATTCCCACCACACATTCTCCCAAAAATTCAACTTTCAAAAATCAAATCTCATATAAAGTTCCCAAGAAAAAGTGCCAAATATTTTGACGATTCAAAATAGTATAAAATATGTAAATATCTAATGCTACCTCTCCAGTCGTGAATTTGTCCGAACTAACCATCTTGCATATTCCCGTCTCGTACATAGTTGATCTGCTTTTGCATCATCTTCGATAATCTGTTTGACATTATTAGAATTAGGGACTGCGTTCAGAATCAAAAGATATTTGAGAAATCAACTATCTCATCCTAGAAGCATGAAATTTTACTTTATTCTTTTTCAATTGAGTAGGAAATATGATGTCTGATTTTAGTATTAAAGCATCTAGAAGATACTCTTCAAAAGAAAAATGCTCTTCATTTCAAATATACAATTCTTAAAATGGACCTCTAAACACATTCTACAGTATAACTCAGAGCATCTCCAGCAGCACCCTAATTTTAAAAAAGCATATTGGTGTATTATAGAGATCACAGAGCATCTTTAAGTTTAAAGAATAAATATTTTAACCTTCTTCGATAAAATCTTTATATGTAACTCTTTATTTTACTTTTTTCAAGAAACATTTGTGTCTTCCCTCATTTTAGATTTAAATATTTATTTTTTTAAATGTTTATGGCCAAGAAAAATGTAGTTTTGTCAACAAAGAAATGAGCATTGAGATATGTAAGCTACTAAATTATAGAGATGAATTTGACTCTTGCAGAGCCAAACCCTATTTCTGTAATTATATTGAGCATGCAATGAGTGTAAGTTCCAACAAACTGCGTTGGCAAATTTTTGGGGAAAAAAATCACTCTTTAAAATTAAAGATGTTCTCTATTAAGCACAAGATTCTCTTTAAAAATAAAGAGACTCTTGGAGGTATTCCTAAAATGAAATTACTCAGAACAAATATGAGGCAGATTCAACCTTTGCCTATGCACTAGCATAATAATATTTCCAGAATGAGCATTAGTAAATCACAAGGATGAGCAAAGAGAAATTTCTTCACTCTTATAAGAACCTTACAATTTTTCTTTAACAACTTTTGACTGTAATAGCTTTTATAAAATGGGACCATCCAGAGTACGAGGTTTTACAGAGAAGGTAGTTTGGGAAATTATATTATGCCCTTGCATGGAACTGATTTGTCAAAACTGCTCTTTGCTACACTCATTTCTAACCACATCCCCCCCCCCCAAACCCAGAATAATAATAATAATAATTAAAAAAAATTGCTTTTCAAGTTTTATGTCTTTTCCCTACTTTTGGCCATGCATTCTTTAGAAAAATTAATAATAACAAATAAACAATAAAACGACTTTTCGCAAAACACTTCTCAGAAAAATCAATCCGTACACTTCCAACTAGCTAAGGGAGAGGAGGTGGGTCGAGGGAGAGTGAGAGACAATTTGATGGCACTGCAACTAAACAGATGAGAAGGAATTATAATCCAAAGCAAGAGGACCATAGAGCTTTGACTTTTGAGTGGAACAGCAAAGAAGAAAGTAAAGGTTCTGCTGTTAACAGATTGGCTGAGAGAACTCGGAAAAACAAGAAACTGGAAAGATAAAAGTAAATAGGAGAAGCGGGAAGGAGACAGCTATTACAGAGCTTGTAGTAAAATAAGGCAGTAGACAACATATCAACGGAATGTGAGATTTACGTGATACAGATTTACGTGATAGGCTACAGTTAGATAGGCTAACGGTAGTTTGGGTAGATTGTGAATAAGTTGGTACTAACTCACAATAAATAATAGAAGGTGGTTTCATTTTCCACTAAGCAGACATTAGGGAGATTGCAGATCAATCTTCAGCACTTCAATCTTCAAAAATATATACATAAATTGAGTAATTGTTCAGGATCCTATCAAATAGATGATGGCGAGATAACTGATAAGGAAATCCTTTCCTTATTAATCCTCTTCTAGTTACTTGTAATTTTCAGCAATTCAATCTTCAAAATATACATAAATTCAGCAATTGTTCAGGATCCTATGAAAATGTTACTGAAAAAGTACCTTCAATTTCTTCAGCACTAATAGAGCTTCCTGTTGAGTGGAATCCACAGAAAATGGAACTATAATACGATCCAGGCTTCTTTCTTTCCTTGTACCGATGCTTATATCTGGACAGGAGAAATCATGAATAGATTAGATAGAATCACCAAATATGAAGAAGGTGATTCAAAGGTAAGATTATTTGCGGAGACCTCATCATAAAATGCATCAATCAGAATACCTCCTACATGTAAAGCACTTAAAAAAAGCTGACGGAAATACAAGAAACAATTAATCCATTCACATTTAATGATAGAACTAATTAGTAAAGTTAGTTTCCTTACCAAGCAAACCACATTAGGTGCTTTCAGTAATGCGGTTATATTCTTATAATCCAGCTAAGACAACATACTAAGGCGTATTACAAAAAAATAAAAAAATTAGATCTCACAAAGAATGCAACCTTGTTTTATGCATTTGAAAGGTTCGCTAACCTACATTTTAAGGTATTAGCAGTTAGACTGGGGCATTATATCTGCACCATTAATGTTGATGATATGCAGTATTACCAACTTAAACAGAAACCAACAGAATAGATCAATTTCAAAAAGCATAGACTATGATACCTAATGCCGTCCTATCATTAAGTGACTCAGACTCCACCCCTGAACTCTTTTCCGGAAGTTCCTGATCTCCCAATGACTCATTGGAGCTAATGTTTCCACTAGCAATGTTTCTCTCGTCAATTGAAGAAGGCACATTTATAGCATCTAAAGCATTAGATGAGGTTCTGAATGGAAACCTAAAACCTGAGGAAAGAAAATGAAAATTAAACTTGAAATTTGATCCCAGTTATACAAGCATCTCATCAAGTTAAAAACCCCGATATAGCAGCAATTAAAACATTAAAGGGAAAACAAAACCTCTTATTGAGAGTGAATACGCAAGAAAACCAAGCAACGCAGTAACAGAAGCTGCAACGCCAATTACCATCGACTTAGGCAAAACTGTGATGACATGTTACCTAATTAGCTCAAATTTTCGAGAAAGAACAAGTTCACCGACATTAGACGTCAGAAGAGAACTTAAAGATGAAAACTTTACTCTTCTTTTCTATTGGCTTGGGAGCAGCTTCCACAATGGCCCAACCATTATACTCATCAGGTGCATGTCTGTCCCAAGAAACCCAATTCAACTCGACAGTTGAATTTTTCTCAGCAATTGAACATGATACTGAAAATGTCCTAGCGTTTCTCCGCCTGATGAAAAATGGGTTTCTAGAGAAACTGAAATGGGAAAGACGGTGAAATAACAGGGGGGAAATCGAGGGCAAAGAAAGCGAGGAATGTGACATTGGAGAGCACATCTTCATGGGATTTTCCCGTTAACCCTTTTCCTTTTCCCTCTATACAGTGGAGAGATTAGGTTTAGGGTTTTGGGGGTGAGATCGGATTGGAGAGCATTGAATGTTTACGATACTCAGAATTAGCTGAAGATTAGGCCTTATACGTAGAAACCACTAACGAGTTCGTAGATCCTCTGCAAATTCAGGCTCTTCGATACTGAAGAGTTGATTACTTCAGTCGTGAGGGGAAAATAAATTTTTGATGTAATAATAATGTAAAAAAAAAAAGTGGTTTGCCAAAAAAAAAAAATAAATGTAATAAAGTGAATTTGAGAGGCGGGGGAACCTGGAGGCCGGGAAAGAGCGAAAATCTTACGAAATTTTCTAATGAGGTTTATCTCTCTTCTTACATAGTGAAAATTGTCACGTGTTGTATGTGATTGGAGATAAGCTTTTTATAATCGGACTAACAATTTTACTGCCAGACACTTATATAGGGGTGTGCTGGAGGAGTGAGTCGTATAATAAACACGGCTAAATCTTTTATATATATAATTTTTTTTTATTTTTTACAAGGAAAAAATTTTCTCCAAATTTGAGGGGGTAGCCAGGCACACCATGGCCCCCCCTCTTCCTCCGTCAGTGTATGTAAACTAGTATTCTGCTAAGCGGTGGATGTAACCATAAGATTAGAATGATGAAAGAGGAGAAGGAATGATATTGCAAGGGAAAAGGAGGAGAAGGAAGGAAATATGAAGGGATTAAGATGGACCGATAACCATTTCAATATATTTGTGGGTGAATAAGGGAGAAAAGCCTCTAGTCGACAATCAAATAATGACCTCAATTTTATAAACATTTTTCTTTATCATGCATTGACGTTTCTAAACTCATTTGACTTTGATATATCTTGGGAAATTAGCCGAAATAGCCATTGCTATGTAAAAGTTAGTGGAAATAGCTTCTGACCAAAAAAATGGAGATTTAAAAGGTGAAAAAAATTGCATAAAAAAATTTAAAAAGCCAAATTACAAACTAGCCGTTTCTTTCCCAAATCATTCTTCCCTTCTTTCTGCAATGACAACGCCAATGGTAGCCATTCACGACGGTATGCTCCATTTTCTCTGGCCAGAGGTAGAGCCTTTGAGAGGCGGGCAACGCAACGCGGGACTTGGGACTCCGACGCTATTGCTCCATTGGCGGTTGTCTTCTTTGCGAGATTGTCACTTATCAGGCTTGCTTAATTTTCCGGCGACGCCATAGTCGTCTATCCGGGTTTCAGCATTTTAGGTTTGTAATTTTGTATAATTCTATTACTATGTATATATTTCTTTATAAGTCTTTGCCTGCTTAGCACAATCAAACCTTAAAATTACAGTTAGTCATTTGCTGCTTTTGATTCAATTCCTTTTTTCTTTACTTGTTCTGATTCTTTTGGGGTTTATTTAAAATGGTTATTATACAATTTCAAGAATGATTTCTGTGAACCCACTACGAAATTTTGCATGATTCCTTACTTTAAGCCTGTTCTGTCAATTTGTCTAATTTTCAAAATTCTGGGCATTCAAATAGGAGTTTTTAAGAATATTGTCATCTGGTTTAGCTCGATGTTGTAAGAATGAGTTGATTCTGATCTTGTGTTTGTTTGTTGTGTAGAAATTTGTTTTGAAGTTGGATTTATAAGATGAAGACAAGAGGAGGGCCCTAAAAAATGTTTCAACTCTCTCAGGTATGAAAAGAGAATTCTTGTTCTATTTTTTTATTCCCCTTTAATGAGTTATAGGGCATGGACAGTTATTGTACAATTTGGAATTTTTATGACTTTATCCGTTGATCCGTCCTAGTTACTAATGATCTACTTGCAGATGTATGACAATAAAGAGAGTGAAGAAAAGAATTCATTAATTGACTCTAGTTTATTAGGTACATTCTATGTGTTTAAATCTCTTGTAAGTGTCCCGTGTTGTATTGTTAATCTGTATTTTAGTCTACCATGTACAAGTCACAGTCTAGGTAGAATTAGTTTAGTGATTGTTTTCAAACATTCATGTATAAATATTCCGACGTTTCAATGAAATCATTTAAGTTACTCTTCACCAATTCTTTTCTCTCTATATCGAATTGCTCCAACTATGAGTTTGACTCTTATATTACCGTTTAGCTAATAAAGTTAGATTACATAATGAAAATGTACGTTACATTTAGAACACAATGCTTATCGCCCATAGTTGGTGGTCGGATTCATAAATGATTAAAGTTTTTCCTAACACTGCTAATAATGTTGCGGAGGTTAAAGTATAGCATGAACCTTGTGTGCCCAGAGTACAAGAACTTTCATTTCTTTATCATCTTTCCTCAGAACAAGAGTACAAGTATATACTACAATTGAGGATCAGAAAACTCAAAGAGAATACAGAGAGAGAGAGAGAAAGAGAGAAATGGTGGTATTATAGAGAGAAAGAAGCAGAGAGAATAATATTGCAGATAATGCCCTTATCCTATATATTGCTTAATATTGTCCTTAATTGTAACGTTTTAACCTTTTTTGTGTAGAAGAAGCTGTGGAGTTGGAATCATTGATGTGTGAAGAGAGTAGAGACCGATTTGGCTATACTTTGGGAGCCCAATCGCCGAGAATTGTTCACTACTTCAAAGCCGAGAAATTGCATAGGAAAGGTTTTGATCTCAGTGTTGGAAAGTGTTCAGCAGCAAATAGTGCTCAATTGGATGCTAAATAGTGCTCAAGGTGCTTTACAAAGAGCGATTTCTTGATTTTTAGATGGAAGTTTGTGTTTATATTTATTTTTAGATTTTAGATGATTCGATTGAATGATACAAATTTTGCTTTCCAGGACATTCATATGGTTGCTTTGGTTTTGCTACATTTTTTTTTGGGCAAATTAATCCTTAATTGGTTCTTGTGTTCCATTTTTAGTTGTGAAGTGTTGAAATCTTACTATAATTTCAGCTTAAGAGTGAATTGTTGTCCCTTAATTTTTTTGATGTTTCCTTGTGGTCTGAATTGGTTATATCTTTTGAGCATAACCGATTTAAAATCCCCTCTGATAGTCTACCGAGATTGGTGACGAAGTTAAATTGGTTGAGGAGACACTTTATCAACTTTTTAAGTCAGTAATTTCCCTTGGCTTTAAAGAGGATAACCATGGACCATTAATTTCCTTGTCGATGGCATACATTTTCAGTGCAATGATCCAGTTAGCAATTGATGTGCTCCTGATGGCTTTCAAAATTTTGATCTTGTTGTCCAATACTATCTCTCTTTCATTTTCCTTGTATGCTAAAAAGATTCTCCAGAACTATGAGGAGACATTTTGTGTAAGAACCAATTTTTTCAAGAGGACAAGAACAAGTTGAAGAAGACATTTGATGGCTTAGTTCATTGCTTGTTGTTTTATTGCCATGTAATGATGATAGAGAACAGGAACGGACCTAAGATTTTATATAGGATTGAACTAGATTTAGAGAAAAAACAACATGGGGTCTGGCCCCTTCCTGGGGGTGCAGGGGCAGCGCCCCCGAAAATTTTTTTATACTATAAATTTTTGGAAATGAAATTACACTAGAAATTTAAGGTACATAAAAATTTTTAAAAAGTTTTAATGAATATGAGATATCATTACACAGCCACTTGGACTTTCTAGGAAGAGGAGAGCTCTAAATTCAACCGATAAGTGGATAACAATGCAATTGGCGATGTGTACCAGAGCATAACGGATAATGTGCTATTATGATCATAAGCAATTAGAAATGGCTATCCAGCCTACCGAGTAACTCCTAGCACCCAATAATGAACATATCTAACAATGTTTATAGGTTCACAGTCGTCCTAATGCCGAAAGCCTATTCAAGTTGTAATTGTAACGCTTTACTATACAACATCTATACCGAAGCATTAGAAAATAGAGATATGGCCGCACGAGCAACCAATTTTGATTTGCCACAAAGTTTTAATAAATGTGACATTTGTTTATGCCACCAACCTGTCACTATGGAAAAATGGGAGCTCCAAAATCACCCTATAAGTTGATAACAGAGCTATTAGTGTTACGCACTAAAGAGTAACAGACGTCGTGTTGTTATAACCATAAGCAAATGAAATCCCCTTCCAACCCACGGAGTAACGTTTAGTACCTCATGAGGAATATATATAACTAGAATTGTGTTGTTTCTCACCGTTTTCATGTCGAAAAGCTTAACAAGTGGTCGTTGTAGTAAATTACTATGTAACATCTATATTGGAGCATTAGGAAATGGACTGATAGCTCATAATCAACTACATCATGATTAATCCCCAAGATTTAACGAATGTGAGATGTTACACCACCAATCGGAGATTATACTAAAGAAAAGCTCCAAAATCACCTGATAAATGGATAACGGTGTGACTGACGTTACTTTTCTGAAGAGTAACGGACATCTTGCTGTTATGAGCATAAGCGATTCAAAATTACCTCCCAACCTACTGAGGAACTCCTAGTACTATATGATTAACATATCTAATGAGATATGTGGTGTTTTTCATCTATTTCATACTAAAAAGCTCAACATATTGTCATTATAAAAGTTTGCTAACTAACGTCTATATCGAAAGCATTTGAAATTAGAGTTATGACCGCATAATCAACCCTATCATGAAACCCCCTCCCGACATATCGAGCAACTAGTATAGGACCAAGATGAACATATCTAATGAGATTCTAACTTTTTTCCCATTGCTATCATGTCAATGTGCTCGACAAGTGGGTATTGTAACGCTTTAGTAAGTAACATCTATATCGAAAGCATAGAGACATGGAGTTAGGGAAGCCCAATCAACCCCCCATGTTTTAATGAATGTGAGATGTCGTTACACTATAAGTATGAGATTATGGAGAAAGGAGAGCTCCAAAATCACCCTAGAAATAGATAACCGTCCCCTTGGCGTTACAGTTTAAATACTAACAAACATCGGTATGTTATAAGCATAATGGATGCGAAACTTCCTCCCAACATACCGAACAACTAGTACAGGATCAAGATGAACATATCTAATGAGATTGTAGAGAAAGGAGATATCCGAAATCATCCGAGAAATAGATAACTGCTTACTTGGCGTTACACACTAAAGACTAACGTGTATCGGTCTTTTATGATCATAACGGATGTAAAACCCACTCCCAGTAGACCGAGCAACTAGTCCTGGATTAAGATGAACATGTCTTGTGAGATTCTATGTTTTCATCACTGCTATCATGCCGATACACTCCAAATGTAGGGAAGATGCCGAAATTGTTAGCTAATATCTACGTCGAAAGCATTGGAACATGGAATTAGGCAAGCCCAATAGACCCCAAGCTTTTAATGAAGATGAAGTGTCGTTACACCACAGGTATGAGCTTGTAGAGAAAGGAGAGCTCCGAAATCACTCGAGAAATAGATAACTGCTTGCTTGGCGTTACGCACTAAAGACTAACATACATCGGTCTGTTATGATCATAACAGATGCGAAATCCCCTCCTAGTAGATCAAGCAACTAGTCCTGGATCAAGATGAACATGTGTTGTGAGATTCTAAGTTTTCATAATCTCTATCATGCCAATGCACTCCAAATGTAGAGAAGATGTCGAAGTTGTTAACTAACATCTACGTCAAAGGCATTGAGACATGGAGTTAGCCAACCCTAATAGACCTCTCATGCTTTAATGAAGGTGAAGTATCGTTACACAACAAGTATGAGCTTGTGGAGAAAGGAGAGCTCCGAAATCACTCGAGAAATAGATAACTGCTTGCTTGGCGTTACGCACTAAAAACTAACGTACATCGGTCTGTTATAACGCTACTAATACCATTATGTATTCTGTATAACAGCACTAGTAGCATTATTTCTTTCAAGAGGTAAATTAGATATTTTACATTGTATTTTATTATTATTTGAAAGAGTAGGCTAGTTACCTAAAAATTTGTAATGGTATGTCTCTTAAATAAAGTTTTATATTGACTTGGCCATTTGCACAAAGACCCCATATATCTTCGACTTTTAAACGCATACACACACATACATAATAACTAACATGTATGTAGACAAAATAAAAAAATAAAATCTTTGAAAGATTAATCTCTTTGTCCATTTTTTACTCTACTTTTTCAATTACTCTTTTTCTTCTTTGAAAATTATATTCATATTATTAATTAATGATCAATTTTAATAGAAGTGTGGTTTACTACTGGCCTCAAAGAAAGTAAATTACAACTATCCATTTTTCACCCTCCTCATTCTTCTTTGAAAATCAATGTATATCCTCACCAGCTCTTGCTTGGTACAGTCGGGTTTGTTGAGAATTTAATCAATTTCCCTAAACCCGTGTGATTTAAAATAGGCAATTAATATATTAAACAATAATATATGTACGGAAATTTAAATAACACCAGGAATTATTTAAAGTCGTAAAACCCTCCAATGAGAAGGGAAAATCGACGGGGCAAACCGACAATTCCACTATCACCAAATAATAATGAGAATACAATGTTTATCCTCTCAAGATTATTACCCTAAATGAAAAGGTAATCACACACTACCACAATCACGCAACAACGTCAAAAATACTATTCTTGACACCACAATAACTCATCTAACAATAATAGATGTAACCCAATAATCAATAACAAGAGATGAAGAATAATATCACCTAACATGTCCCAAGAACTAACTTAGAGAAATCACCACTTGAAAAAGTTGAACACCGAATAAAACGTCAAAAACTTCGTTCCAAGTGACAAGAGAAACAAGGCTGATTTTCTTTCTCCATCTCGGTTTACGTGCGTGAATTTTGTATCTGCGATTTCTGCCTTTTTTGTGTCTTTATTGCAGCCACAAGACACCATTATATATAGTAATAATCTCAATCCAAATTGGGCTAGGAAACCGTGTTAACCAAGATTCCTACTTTGGTCACCTAATTTAATTCAACAACTCGCTGCCAATATAATTAGTTGCTAAATAGGTCCTCCATTGCTTATATGGGCTGGACCCGCCCAACAATCTCCTCCTCCAGTCCATGAGGGAAGTATCCCAAACTTCACGTGTATCACTTGGAATATATACCAGCCTGGTTGGCACAAAACTCAAGCTTCTGGTTGGTAACCACCTTTGTTAACATATCAGTAATGTTCTAGTCAGTGTATATCTTTTCCATATGTAGAAGCTTCTCATTAACTGCTTCACGAATCCAATGATACCTAACATCAATGTGTTTGGTGTGAAAATGATACATAAAGTTCTTACTCAACTCAAGAGCACTCTGACTGTCACAATAAATGATGTACTCACTTTGCTTCAACTTGAGCTCCTCAAGAAACTTTTTCAACCATATCACCTCCTTTTCTGCTTCAGTGATAGCAACATACTCAGCCTTTGTTGTAGACAAAGCTACGCATTTTTGCAACTTAGACTACCAAGAAACAACTCCCCCTACAAAACTAAACAAGTACCCAGATGTAGATTTCCTGTTGAGAAGATCACCTGCCATATCTGCATCTGTATACCCTGTCAAAGTTGGCTGAGCTCCCCCAAAACCCAAACACAAATCATAAGTTCCTCTGAGATACCACATAATCTATTTTACTGCTTGCCAATGCTCTTTGATCGGATTAGACAGAAATCTGCTTACCATACCAACTGCATGTGCAATATTTGGACGAGTTCAAATCATAGCATACATCAAACTACCAATAGCTGAAGAATAAAGAATAGTCTCCATTTTCTTCTTCTCCTCATCAGTCAAAGGATTGGATTTCTTAGTCAGTTTGAAATGAGCTCCAAGAGGTGAGCTAACTGGCTTAGCCCATTTCATGATGATCTTTTCAAGTACCCGTTCAATATAATGTCTCTTTGATAACCACAGCTTCTTAGATTTTCTATCTCGAACAATCTCTATGCCCAAAATCTGTTTAACTGACTCCAAGTCTTTCATATGAAAAGATTTGTGCAAAGAATCCTTCAATTTATGTATTAATCCTGTATCCTGGCCAACTATAAGCATGTCATCAATACAAAGTAGTAAAATAATGAATTTGCCACCTGGAAAAGATTTGAAGTAAATACAAGAATCTGCAATAGTTCTTATGTATCCCCGACTCATCATAAAAGTATCAAACTTTTTATACTACTGTCTTGGTGTTTGCTTTAGGCCATACAAACTCTTTTTTAATTTGCATAGAAGGTGTTCTTTCTCCTTCTGTTCAAATCCTTCTGGCTGTACCATATAAATCTCCTCCTCTAAATCACCATAAAGAAAGGCACTCTTCACATCAAGTTGTTTAATTTCCAAGTCCAAACTGGCTGCTAAACCCAATACAACTCTAATGGATGTCATCTTCACCACAGGGGAGAAAATCTCATCAAAATCAACACCTTGTTTCTGCCTAAAACCTTTTACAACCAAGCGAGCCTTATACTTCAATAAGTCACCATTGCTGTTCCTTTTGATTTTGTACACCCATTTATTCCTCAAAACCTTCCTACCTTTAGGAAGATTTACCAACTTATAGATGCCATTCTTCTTCAAAGAAGTCATTTCATCTACCATGACTTTCATCCAGTGGAATTTATTTTTATGACTCTGAGCCTCCAAATAACTTTCTGGTTCTCCATCCTTAGTGAGTAAAATATAATCAGACTCAGGATACTTGGTAAATGGTATAC
>CAVNYN010162875.1:1481-63030 GCA_963692815.1 Nyctanthes arbor-tristis
ACACCATTGCCTACACTCTTTCCCACACGACGCTCTTCCGATCTTCAATAAAATGTGACCGTACAACGCATAGGAAAATGCTAATAACCTTAATACGAGTAATTACATATTATCGCAGCGCACCTGCGCACTGCACAAATACCCAACGATTTTAAGCGGGTGAAGCACGCTTTATAATTTCCATTGTGAAATTTCCCTCTCTATCTGGACACCCCTGCATCTCGCTCCTCACTAGAGATATAGACCGGCGACCGGTGGCCGACGGCGACCTGGATGGATAGCTCGCCAGAGACTCCAGTGGCACAGGTCCAACACTTGCTCCTTCTATTTTCCTTTTCAGATATAATTTTCTTTGATATACATATATATATATATATTTAATTCAGACCATCTAATTGTAAGTGAAAATGATTTAAACCCCATTTCAGCTGTGGAAATGAGTAATGCAGTGGTGCAGAAACAGGAAATGAACCATTTTGATGCTTATTTTTGCCTTTGCTTTATGGAATTTGTAGTTTTGCGCTTAGTGTTAATGAGATTATAGGTTTATGGGAAAATTGTACACTGATTATAGAAGAGATTGAACTATTGAATGGAATTTTGGAAATAATGACTTCTGGAATGGGATTTTGGGTTCTCTTTGTACAACTTGTACATGTTTGTTAGAATTTAAGGAGAGGTTGTATTCAATTGAGACTTTTAAATACTTTTTTTAAGTATGAGACTTCTATAGATTTTGTGGGATTTTATGAGATTTTACTGGATTTTTTGGGAGTCCAGGAATATTTGTCTGGACTTTTCTAAACTTTCATAAAAAACCTTTTCCTAGACTTTCACTTGGAGGACTTTTCAAACTTTGTTTACAATCATTTTTTTTTTTTCAAATTGTACAAAATATAATATTATCGTAAACAACATTTTTTTTTTTGCAATCAAAACAATACTTTTCGTTCATTCCATAATATCACTAGCAAGAGCATCTACAATGAAATTTGGGGGAGACATTCCCCAACGCAAATCCAAATTACAGTCTAATGCACGTTGAGCAAGTAAATGAGCTACTTCATTAGCTCTCCTACTAATGGCTTTAAATTGACACAATTCAAACATTGGACTGATAGCCTTAACTCGCACCAAAATAGGATCTTTAGTTGCACAAATTCAAGCTTGTTGAGTAAGCATATGCTCGAGTAGGACTCAACCTCCACTCATGTAAACAACTTTTTTCGTAAATACATGAGGTTAATAAATTTTGTAAATTTTTGTAAATTTTTTATTAGAAAAATTTTGTAAATACATGAGGTTAGTAAATTACTAATAATTAGAAAACAAATCACTAATTATTCTTATTAGAGTGCAGAAGAAAGAATTTCATGTAATGACATTGTAAATGGCTTATGAAACAAATTTCTTGTTGACGTTGAATTGCATATACTGTAATTAGAAAAAAAAAATTCTAATTAATAATTAATAATACATATCAGAAGACCCTATGATGTATGGTTGAACAACAATTGTTAATTTCAAGATAATTAATAATAATGGTTAAAAATTGTTAACATGAAAGCAAATTGCAAAGTGAACAATTGTTAATTCCAATGCAGAAAGTTAATTCCAAGAATACATACAAGAAAACCTACGACGTGAAATACATAAAGTTAATAATAATACGTACAATTCGTTTTCTCCACTTTCGCGGCCTTTTTCCCTTCTTCACAGCACTTTTAAGAATCTCACCTTTGTAGAAAGGATTTGTGGTGGGATTTGCTATTTATATTTCCATTAAAAGTCTCAAGAAGTCCAAAAAATAGTGAAATCCCATCAAGTCTTGTACAAATTGAATATCTCGTGACTTTTTTAGACTTTTAAAGAATTTCAATTGAATACCTTGAGACTTTTTAAAAGTCATAAAAAGTCTCAATTAAATACCTCAAGACTTTTAAGAAGTCTTAAAAAGTCTTAATTAAATACCTCAAGATTTGTAGAGTCTTAAAAAATCTTTAAATGTCTTAATTAAATACACCCCTCTAAGAGTTTTCTGAATGGATGCTTAAGTCCTTCTCTGGGCCTCTGGCATACGTGGCAGCTTTCTATAAATATCTTTGTTAATTTTAGTGTGTGTGTTTTATTTGTAAATGACAATGATAATAATAATGTCATAATCCTAACTTGGTTTATTGGATAATTGTGACGAGACTGATCAGAAAGTTGCATTCAGATATGCTCCTCCCCCCTTGAAGAAAAGGAATGTATTATTGATCCCACGTGTGTTTGAGTTTTTCCTGAATTCATCTTGTACCTAGGGGTAAATGATGCTTTTATTTTTCCAGCTTTCAATAAGTACAAGGACATCAGCTGCATCTGTTCCATCAACATTGTGGCATGCTGGTCATAATGTGGTTTTAGGGGAGGACATGCAAAAGGGAAATCATAGTCAGCACGCAGAACATATTGTCAACTATCGGAAGGTCGTTCATAGCATCTCAAGTGCCAGTTGTTTGTATTAAATTATTGAAGAAATTATTCTCTTTTATCATCTAACTATCTTCCAATATGCCACGTTGCTTGAGTGAAAATAACAAAGTAAAACAAGCTAATTCAATTGTTGCAGAAACTTCAGGATGATTTACTAGCATTAGATCAAAAAGTTAAGCATTACGAAGACAATATCAAGTACTTAAGGGAACAAGATAACAGATTGGAGGAGTCAATCTTAGATACGCAAGGTACCTGAGTTACCAAATTTTATTGATTTCCCTTTGGCATTTTAACACACTGTTGCATCCGGAAATGGAAAATGGGCAGAAAGAATTTCAGCCATCCTCTTGTGATTTGATAGTAAGATATAAGTACAAAATACTTGATGGTATGATATTAAGAATTTTAGAACAGTTCTAGTGTTTCCGTGGCTCAGGGGTGCCTATGCTGCCTTGCTATTTAATGAAGTTACTAAAGCATAGCAATTCAGTCATTATGGCTGAGATTATGGACTCTCTAGCTGCTTTCGTTTTTCCTCTTATCTTGTCTGTGCCCATTCGTGTTACATTTAAATAACTTAAGTAACTATCTGCTACCGTTTACACCCAGTTGCTCTTGGCAAGTATCATACAAAAAACCTTGCTACAGAAAATGAGGACCATTTCCTTGTAAAGAGTGAGGAAGAAACAATTAAAAATATTCTTAGGCATGAGAAGTCGGCAGCTGCTGTTTTATATCGGCTGAAAACTCTTCACGGAGCTCAGGTTTCTAATCTTGAACCGACAAAGGATGTGCTTGGTATTGTTGCCACACTTGGAAAAGTTGATGATGATAACCTCAGCAGGTTGGTTCAATTCTGCAGTTCTGTTCTCTAAGACTCTCCAATGTTTCTTCTAGTATCACTACCTTAAACCATTATTTCTGTATGCCACATCGTCTTGAAGTGTATTGTATCATCAGCATATTGCAGGATACCATGTTCTTTATGTGCGACTTGTGTTTTAGAATCTCATTTTTTAGTTAAATGGATCTTTATGCCAGTGAGTAGTGAATCTTTGATCCTGGAATCTATGTCATTGATGTCAGACTAACTGAAAGTACATTCACTAGTTTGTAGATGAAAGATTCTAGAAAAATTAGTGTAGATATATGAGAAATTTGTAATGTTATTCTATACTTCACTGATTTGTTACTAAATTCTGGAACCTAGGCTTCTTTCTGATTACTTGGGATTAGAAAACATGCTAGCAGTGGTTTGCAAGACCCTTGAAGGTGTTAAAGCTCTGGAAGCATATGATAAAGGGGGTTCAATAAATAAAAGCTTGGGCCTTCATGGACTTGGTTCTTCTCTTGGGAAGCCTGTGGATGGTCCCTTTCTGGTCTTTTGTCTTAAAAGTCTAAGGTGTATGCTATGAGCTTGTTTGGTTCTCATTATCATTTGCCAAAGTTGTAATCCTCTCATGGTACCCACCACTAGATTTGATAACAACTCAGTTTTAAAAAGAAAATTCATTCTTACAAATTATAATTTTGGTAACACATAATGAGAATCAAATAACTACTCTTTCTGTGGTTCTTTGTTTGATCAATCAGCTTTGTCTCTGATTTTTCTTTATTCTCACTTCTGTGGGTTTTTGTTCAGTCCATATGTTGGCAAGTTTGTGGAAAATGACCCACAAAGAAGACTTGATCTTCTAAAGCCAAGGCTACCCAATGGGGAATTGCCCTCAGGCTTTCTTGGTTTTGCAGTGAATTTGATTAAAATTGATAGCATCCACTTGCATTGCATCTCAACTAGTGGGAGTGGCCTGAGAGAGACACTTTTCTACAACCTATTCTCGAATTTACAAGTGTATAAATCAAGAGAAGACATGTTGAAGGCTCTTCCTTGTATAAGCAATGGAGCGATATCTCTTGATGGTGGTATGATAAGAAAACCCGGGGTGTTCTCCTTAGGAAATGGGTAAGAAATTGACCTTAATGTGCTGTTATCTTGCTAAAACATGTCACATAATCTAAGAATATCCAGTGTTTCAGTTTATTCATTTGACATAGATAGACAAACCTGATGCCTAATGTTGAATTTTAAACTCATCTAATGAGTTATCAGAGGTTTTCTTGTGCATTTTTGAAACAATTGTCAATGTTCATTGAAAATAGCAACTTTCCTGTACATAATCTCACCTTTAATTTTTTTCCAATTTAAGGGGAATTGTGGATGTAAAATTCCCAAAAAGCTCTGAAATGGTGCTATCTGAAAACTATTTTGAGACTGAAAAGCAAATGAAGGAGACAAAATGGAAGAAGGAGAGAATGTTAGAAGATATGCTCAGGGACCAGGCAATGTTGGATCATGCAAAGTACAAATATAAAAAGAAGAAGCGAGAATTTGTCCAGTTAGGTCACAGCTTATCCTACACTTCTCAGGTAATGATGTGTCCAACACCTTTATTAGTACTCTTTAAACCTATTGATTTCATTATAGTTTTTGACCTTCTAAGATCAAGTAGATATTAGAAGACTGAGTTGCACCTGTTTTGTTCATATTCCTGCCAAGACCTAGGATCAGAAGGAAAGTAGATTTTCAATATGCTGATGTCAGTTGGTTGTTGATTCTACTTGGTAATACCTATGTGGTCCAGAGATACAGCAACCAATTATTTGAAACTCAATTATTCAGGACCCAAATTGTGAACTTCTTCTGTTAATGTCGATATCATGTAACTTCTGGCAGTTTCTCATAATGCATTTTATTGTTGGATCTTCGCAATTCCCAACTTGTTAATTTGGGGAGTCAAGCACCCCTTGGGGTACGCTTGAAGAACTTTCCCATTAGGGGCCAGAGTCTTGAAGACCTCTTGGTTCAACACTGCCAAAGGTGTTAATAGAATCTATCTTTTCTCACTTTAGCACAGACAGCTTCAAGAACCACATCACAGTTTGGCTTGCCGGTGGGAAATGGGAAGATGGTTGCACCACATGACAGACTGAGCGCACAGTGGGATGAAGCCACGAAAAAGGTCTTCTTCAGGTCTTGCTTGGAAGAGGTAATTGCAGGAAATAGGCCAGATGGTCACTTGAATGGCACAGGGTGGAAGAATGTCGCTGCTAAATTCAGAGCTCGTACAGGAAGAGACTACAACATGATGCAGCTAAAAAATTTCTGGAATGCCTCGCGGAAGGACTACTACACGGTGAAGGAACTGATGGAAAAGGAAATATGCCTTGGTTACAATCCAAAGACTCGTGAAACTAAAACTTCCTCAGAGTGGTGGGACAAAGTTAAGGTGCATCCTTTTCCACTGATTATATTGCCTCTTTCTTTTTCTGCTGCTTGAGACCTGGTCTAATATCATACTTATTACAACACTTCAATGGTTCATTTGATTTGGCTCTTATAGCGCTTATAAGTTGTTTTTAGCTGTCGCATACTCTCTTTCCGCGTCCTAGGAATTTGTATGTTAGGGGAATTTGTATGTTAGGGGCTATTCAATAGTGCCTATTTCATTCCATTAGCATGGATGTGGTGCTGTAACTTTTGGTGAAATCCGTTATCTGATGCAAAACATAACACAAAAAAAGAATAGAACATAAAAAGAGGAAGAAAGAGGAGTAGGAGATGAAGGGATAAGAGAAAAGAAAAGGGAGAAAGAATATGACTGAGAGAAGCAAAAAGCTAAGAAAGGAATTAGTTTCTTCATTAATCAGAGTATTACAAGGCATGAAGACCCTTTTTTATTATTAAGCGTCAACTTAAGTAAAATTTGATTATAAAATTTATTTATTTATTTTTGGTTAATGTAGATTTTTGCCTTGAAATCCAAAATGATTTTGACTTTTGGCTGAAAATCAACCGTGTGTAGTACACGGCTCACGGCTGCTTTGCCAGCCTTTTCTTTTTTTTTTTCTTTTAAAAAAAAAAAAAAACTTCTTTAAAAATTATAATATTTAATTTTTCATATTTAGAAATTATTTTTATCGAAAACTAATGACATGGTGTTTTCTTTTTTGAGCTTTATTTAATTTATTCCTCATTTGAAAGACGCTAATAAAAAAATGTAGACAAATTATTATTTGATGAAAGAAATACTACTTGCAAAAAGTGTTTGAATAAAGTAAGTGTTTATGTTGATTTACAAAATTGTAAGATCGAATATAAAAAAAAAGGTTATTAATGCATTAATATATGATAAATAAGTTTTTCTTATTTAATAGATATACCATAAATAAATTAGGGATCTTGATTTAAAAGAATATATAAGTCTCAATTAACTTATTTTAATTTAATAATAATAAATTGACAAAAAAAAGGTGAGAAAAATAAATGGCTAATTGACACTATCTAATTCTAATATTTCATATTATTGTGCAATCTAATGTTTTTAACTTAAAAAAGACTATAACACCCTTAAATTCTAATTGAACTAAAAGATTAGTAAATAAGAAACAGCTAAAAGTTGGAAAAAAAAATTAGTATACTTGAAAAAAATCAACTAATGAGAATTTATGGGGTGGATTGATTCGCTCCATGATTCGTCTGAAACAGTATAGAGTTGACCGAATCGATGTACATGTCAGGTGATATGGATCGAGTTTTCTATATGCCTATCAATTCATTTATTATGTTTTGTCATTTTTTAAATTTTTTCTCATTTTAGTTTACATTTTTATTATTTTTAATTAAATAGTAGTTGCCGACAAATCAAGACAAAGAATTTGATCAATCCTACTGCGCAGGATTGTGGATTAGAAAAATACTTTTCTATTTAGGTAGGTCCCCATCAAGTTCGGGGTAAATTGGACATTTTTTTCATCATTACATATGGCAGATTTGATAACGTTTTAGGTTAAAAGATTAAAATTTAAGATTTGTGAGAGTGAGTTATTTATTTATATTTATTTGTTTTATAATTTTTAAGTTAATGAGATTTTGAAGTTATTATTTTCTTTTTAAATAAAAAAGTTTAGATTGCATTAAAAGTTTGGAAGGTTAGGGTTAAATTGCGTCAATTAACTAAAAATAAATGTAGTAAATATGATATTAAAATAAACTAACAGCAGAACAAAAATTGGCATTTTGTTTATGATTGTTTGTGTGTTTTTCTCAGTATGCAAGATCCTTATGGGGTGTAAATATTTACTTTTTCCAAGTTGAGTTTTTTGTGACATTTTTTTTTTTGGACGTTTAATCACCATTATCGGAATATTTAGTATCAAGGATATTACTGAGGCAATTTCATTCCATGGATATATATAAGAAGTGAGTACCTAAACCCCCCTTCTAATTTACCTCTATTTCGTATTTAGTTATAATTATCAAATTTGAGTCTACTTATAGTGATAAATTAGGAACAAAGATGTCAAAATGTATCTTTTCAATATATTTTTTAATATTTGTAAAAAAGCAAAGTGCACCATGATGGAGGGAGTACATATTCTTATAATAATCACTAATCAAATTTATAGAAATTGATGTGCATCGCATGGGAGTAACACTAATAAAATATATAAGAAGATCCCCATGAGTCACTGGCAAATCCAAAGTGGGGGCAGTGGCTCCACAGTCAAAAAATAGAAAAAAAAATAATTCCTATGATATAATATAATGAAATAATGAATTTACCTAGTTAGCCCCCTCACTTTTTGTTTTTTTCTAGATGATAAACAATTTATGGTCAAAATTGTAATATAAAAACCTCCACTATTGTATCTTTTATCCTTTTTTCTCTTTGTTTCAAGTGCCACTTTAAAACCCACGTGCTCTACGTTTTTAGTTTCTACCGAAAACTCCTACTCCCAAATGCATACTATAAAATCGGCAGTGTAATCTTTGATTGCTATGTGAATTATCAAGCTCCATCTTTTGATATCTATGGTTGAGGAAATCTGGTGGTAGAATCAGACTATATAATCTTTAGCCAAATTAAGCAATCTCATTTTTTTTTTAAATTTTCTTTTCTATTTTTTAAATTGTTTCTATATGCTTTTATCAAACAAGCAAACAAAATTTGTTAAAAAGGGCAATTCTTGATTTCTTATTTTTGAAAACACTATAGGTACCACTCTACAAATATGATATCTCTCAACAACATCAAAGTGTTGAAAAAGGATTTTCTATCTTGATCTTAGTTTCAGGTGACAATTTTTTTTTTCTCAATTTTCAAGTAATTTTTCTTTTTCTTCTATTCTTTTTTGAAATTTTGAGGCTTGATAATATTCAAAATTCAACAAGCTTATTTATTATGAGGGAACTTTTGATACCAATGAAAAAATTATACAACAATTTTAGAATATGAACACTAAGCCGGAGTAGTTACGATATAGAACTCACTTTTGATACTTTCTCAGAACATTTTATGCAATTTTTGTTAAGTTCATAACATTATAATGATGCCGGATGTAGTATGTTTTTTGTTATATATGGTAATATGATAATATTAATTATCAAAAATTTTATTTTGTCTACGCATCATGTTATTATGCATGCGTGTAACACATGATACACATCTAGACTACAAGTGTGGAATGCTTATAGCTTAGATGCTTGACACATATACATGTATGCATAATAAAATGCATGCGTATAGGCAAAATAAAATTGTTCTATTAATTATTGTCAGTTATCAACAATTGTTTATATTATAACTCGTTCTTCTCCCTCATTAATTAAAAAGTCTAGATCCTTCCCTGCCATGAGTATTAGCTTGAATTCAGGAGTACGTAATGTTGATCTGCGTAGACCATAGTTGATGCTTTGTCTAACAAAAAACAGTAATTAATTTGGTTTTGGAAGGGATGACTACCCTGCATGAATATTGCACGGGTAAACTTGTCCTACACACTGGACAGAAATACAAATTCTTATCTTATATTGGTTTTGGAATTTCTATGCTGCTTTATGCTAAATTGGCGTACTGTGCATTTTCCTTGTGTTACTTTCCATCTAACCACTGATTTGTTCCTGTGTAGAACAATCCAAAATTCAAGAAATTCAGGCGCCGAAATATGTCTTTGCTACTTGAGTATGGGGAAGCACTCTTTGGGGATGTTTATACGAAAGGCGAGAATGTGAGGACCCCATGGCAGTTCTCTAATCTTAGTTTAGAAGATACGGCAATGAAAGTTGCTGAGGGTTACAGGGATATGAGCACAGACAAGAGAAAGGAGACGGGCTCGAGTTATGGCCAGGCAACTGTGGAAATTTCAACAAATGAAGGGGCACTGTGGGAAGCAACTGCAAAATGAGCACTGGAAAGAGAAAATCATCTGGATCAAGGGTAACACACACTTAAACCTTGTCTTTTTGTCTCCATCTTTTAATGAGGTGCTGAACGGAACTGGTGAAACACATGTGCCCACAAGGTCAAGAATGCATCCGTGAGTTGGCCGAGCTTAGGTAGGTTGATCTTCGGCTTTATATGGGTATGGAGCCAACCTGATGGACGATGAGAAAAAATAGGGAGAAGTGAGTTTCACTAAAACGGATTGCTCCATGGTGTGGCTAAAGAAAAGCAAAGCAAGGGCGATTAGATCGGAAGAGTACCCCATACATCGCGACGTTCCATTGGCGAGCTGCTCTTCTATCGAATCATCCGACATGAGCTATGGTTCGTTGAGCTATGGATCGTAAAAATACACTGAATAATGTGTTGATAATAATATGACATAATGTTATTGATAAGTGGTATCATTACCACTCCATGTGTCTCTATGTTAATAGGTTTAATTTTAAGTAAAATTGAATTTATGATGATTTTTCTCGGGTAACTTCACAAAAGTTCCAACCTTTCAAGTCTCAAAGTGTGGGGCAACTTCTTTTTGCATCTTTTCTTTTTCCCGATGTCTAAAATTCTCTACACAGTCATTTTAAGATGATAAACTAAATATAAATATATCTGTCACTTATTTATTTGAGAAAAACATTCTTGTATAGCATTAGCACCCGTAGCTCGCACAAAAGACCCTCCCAATGTAAGGATAATCACTTTCTGGTCCACTGGCGTTAAGGTTAAATATATATATATATATATATATATATATATATATTTTATAAAAGCATTAAGGTTAAAAATTTAAAGACAAAAAATAGAAGAAGAAGAAAAAGAAAAAGTGTTCTTAAAAATTTTTTAATTAAAGCAAACTTATTTAAACTTTTCAACTAATAACCATATGATTACCAACTAATCTTCTTAGTTGTCGAATTGCTAGTAATTATTTCTTTTTAAGAAATTTTTATTAGAAGAGTAGGACCATGGGGATTAATGGAGTCTATTATAAGCATGGAAATTGTAACCCGTAACACTATGCAATTATTAGTTATAATGCAGCAGAAAATTTTAATTATAGTTATAATGCAGTCAACAACTATTATATATTTATAATGAGCAGAAAATTTCAAAATTAAAAATATTATTTTGGATCAATATATTTATTTAGCTACAGAGTAATCATACCATGTCTCAACAAAGTAAATAATTCCTTTAACCCCCTAACTTCCATTTCTCATTGTCATCTATGTATTTCAGTGATCAATACGACTTTCCATAGTGTTTATTTCTTGGGTTACGCTAAAGTGGAAGAAAAAGATACAAATTTTTATGTCCATTTTTGGGTGGGAAATACTCAATTGGTAAGTGGGAATTTGTTAATACATCATATTATAAAATAATAGTGACGTTATTTGAACATACAGGTAGACAAAAACTATGATAAAAAGGGGTTTAATAACCCTACACAATTTAAGGGGGATCAAAAGTAATTTTAAGGTTAACAAAGTAATTTGGACCCCTTTTTGTTTTTGTTCATAGGTGTGTTCAGAGGCCTTTTTTTTTTCCCTCTTTTTGTTTGTATTTGGAGGCTACTAACGTGATTTTCTCAGAAGAGGCTTCCTCTCTCTTAAAGAGAGGAAACCTACCACATGATTGCATGTGATTGGGAGTTGGTAGATTGAGGGGCCCCTTAATTTTCCAATTCTCAATCACATACAGCCACGTGGTAGGTTTCCTCTCTTTAAGGGAGAGGAAGCCTCCCCTTAGAACTCGGCTGCCAACGGTGAGGCTGTGTTTATGATCTTTTGGGTAGTTTGGGGGGGGTGGCTCGAAACCGGCTGCTATTCCGTGATGAGGTGCTTGACGGTGAGATAATATGTGAAAGGGCATCGGAATACTTATGGAATTTCCGGCAGGTGATGGGCAAAGGGCAGTGGCAGCAGGGACAAAATGTGGAAATTGCATGGAGGGGGATGGGTGGCTATGCAGACGGCGTTATTTTGGCCACCGACACCGCGGTTCGGGAACAATCCGTGGGCGTGGGAGGCTGTGCATGGAGGGACAGGGTAGTGGTGATGGCCTTCGCGGTTGTATTGGATGGGTCGTACAATATGGAACAGGCGGAGGCTATGGCGGTGCAATACGGGTTGCAAATTCTTAAGAGCGACTCCGTATGGGTTCGAGAGGTAAGGACGGATGCTCGGCGGGTGGTTCACGGACTGTGTTCACCGGAAATCATTGGCAACCTTGCTCCTTTATTCCGTCATATTTTAGAATATCTCGTGGATAGGAGGTGTGGTTTATGTGTTCATATTCCTCGTGCATAAAATTGTTTGGCTCATGAACTTGCATCTTTTGTTTTGTTTCGGCCAAGAACTCATGTGTGGAAGAATTGTCTTCCTCGCTTTCTTTCCCCTTTTTGGGGTCATTAGTTGAATGAATTACATGTTTTCTCAAAAAAATAGATTAATTCAAAATATTAATTTACTTGCTCTGTTTCTGGGAAAAAATTAGACATTATATAGCAAGTAATAAACCCCATTTACTCGTTACACAAATCGTTCTGATTCATTCTTGTTTTCAGAAATTTTTCGGGGTTGATGAGAATCATATAGAGCAAAAATATGAGATTGAAAAGCAAACGGTTTATGACATTAATCTACCTAATTCCATAAAAAATCTTTAATTTCACTTTACAATCAAATTGTTTATGATAATATCTTTTACATAATTAAAAGAAGGGTAATTATATATACACCACTCGTTTTACTAAACACACTATATTTTTATTAATGTAAACATCCATAATGTTTGTTTCTTATAGCATTTAAAACCCTAAAAATTTCTGTTACATGTTTTTCTCAAATTTTTTATTTGACTATCCTCTTGTGTTCTTAATTATTAAATGCATTTAAAAAATTTTGATATGTATTCCTTTAGATCATATGAAAATATATAGTTATGTATAATTAGATATTACATTTTTGTTTATTTAAAAATGTTAAGTAATTCCCATAATGAAAATAAGATGTTAAAAATAAAAATATGACAAAAATAAGTCAATAATTGAAGCGTAAAGAATTAAAAACATAAAGGATTATGAGTATAGTTAAATTGTGGTATGGCTAGTAAAAGATGTTGTATCAATATAATCACCCTTAAAAGAGCCACTTTCAATGACATTATTCACATTTTTGTAGGCTTTTTTCTTTTTTCTTTTTTTCTTTTATATTTTATGCCTTGTTTATTTGTCACTTGCTTAACGAGTTTCGTATTTTTGCTCTTTGCATGATTATAATATAATTTTTAAGTCGAAGCGTATGCAATATGGTGTCAAATTAAAGATCTTAATGTGAACAATAATACGAGTTAACAAGTGTAAGTAAATTATAAATATATCATTCCTATTATTCAGATTATTTAAAGTAAAAGTTTTACTTCATACACTTTATATGCAGCCACATAGTAGGTTTTCTCCCCTAAGCCTCTCCTTAGAAAATCATATTATTATAGTCCAATAATAATATTTATTATAGAAGACCATTCATTATAACCAAATTCATGATGTGGTGGAATGTGGTACGAGTAGTCATATCAACGAGCCGAGCCGAGCTAAGCCGAGCCGAGCAGGAATTTAGGCTCGAGCTCAGCTCGGGCTTTTTTGGTCCCAAGCCTAAAAAGCCCTAGCCGAGCCGAGCCAAAGCCCGGTCGTGAAATTTAGGCGCGACCCGAGCTTTAGTTCGAGCCTTTTCTGAGCCGAGCCGATCAGGCTCTATGGGCTCTTTTTTTTTTTTTTAATAACACAAACATAGTAGTGGTGTGATAAACAAAAATGGTAGTGAAAATATAATTATCTTTTATATGAAATTACAAGACAAATAATTAAATTATTACAAAGATAACCCTTTGTTTATTGAGTAAATTTTTTGGTTTTTTTTAAATTTCGACGCGGGCTTTATAAACGGGCTGGCCCTTTTTTGCCCATCGAGCCACACGGGCAGAGGCCCGGCGTGGGCCTTCCCCAAAATTTAGGGCTAGACTCGGGCCCGGGCTCGTGATAAGTGAGCCACGAGCCGAGCCTGATCGGGCTTTTTACTGGTTGGGCAGCGGGCTGCCCGAGCCGGCCGGCTTGTTATGCATCTCTAGGTAAGACATGACTAAAAGAACATGTATTAATTTTTTTATTAAATTATATTATAAGATTATGAGTTAAATCATTCCAAATTATTTTCAAATACAATTATGTTATATGATTTTATGAATTTATAATTTAATTCATCTGATCATACATTATTAATTTCAGTTCGAAATAATTTTCTTATAGTAAAGTAAAAAGTAATAAATATTAAATTTTCTTATTAGATTCAATTTATAAGTTCTATTAATTAGTTAGTTAAATAATGATAATTTTACTAAAGTTGATCTTCCAACTAATATGTCAACTAATGAAATCTTTTATAAATTATTACTTCAAATATACAATTATTCTTATAAAACTTATTTATTTATTATTAGTAAAACTGACATCGTACAACTCACGATTCTAGCTAGTATCTAATAAAACCATAATTCAGACATGTAAAGAAGGTGAGCAGAGATGAACAATCTATCTATACTATATCTAATCTAGAAGAGAATAAGTGAAGGAAATATTTTTAGACAATATTACCGTCACTAATTAATGCTAATTTAGACTAAATTAATCCTATAAGAATTTCCTTTATCCTTCCACCACATAATGCTTATGTCCAATAGTTCATATACTCATTTATTAGTAATTATTTCTATCTGATTTTTCATCCATCTATTATACTCCTGCTAGCATATATAAATATGTCTATAATGTACTTGGACAACATATAATCCCTTTTTTTAATACTTTGAATTCTTTATTGGTGTACTTGGAATATAAGGGAATGAATTAACATGTGTCAATACATTGATTGGAACAAAACATGTTTTGGATGGACAGTCACACGAGCATTTTCAAATAATCATCAGAATAATAATTATCTCTTTGTTTTTTATAAGTTTTTACATAAAGGGTTCTTGGTTTTATTTTTTTTTTTTTTGAAAAAAGAAAATTAACTTTTATTAATGATTGGATTATCCAGTACATCAAGAACAATTTGTCTATGAAGCCACTCAGGTGCCAAATTCATTGTACAAAGATTGGGGAATATTCTAGCCTTCTTTGCTTGTACAAAGATTGGGGAATATTCTAGCATTCTTTGCTAATTCATGCGTAGTCATATTTGCTTGTCTAGGGCAAATGTGATAGTGTAATTTACAAGTCCACGAAGGAAGCGTCTAATATCCTCAAAAGTTCAAATTCCGTAGCGTTGTCTTCGTACTTGTAAATAGCATCTATCACATCCTTAGCATCTAGCTCAACTATCACGGCTTGGAATCCTAAAGAAAGCAACCACGAAATAGCTTCTCGAGCACTAATTGCCTCTGCTTCTTTAACAGCATATAAGCCATCAAAAACTTGCGTACGACAACCAAGAAATCCTCCATTCTCGTCCCTTAGCACCATGCCAATCCCTATTTGCTGATCCGCTTCGAATAGCGCAGCATCAACATTGCATTTGACCCAGTCCATTACATGGTTTCTGCTAGCAAAACGTTCTCGGCCTATGCTGAATTTAGGATTTTCTTCTTGTCCGCGCATCGCTCCATTCCTTCAAATAGTTAAGGCCAAAACTTACCGTATGCTTTGGGCTAAGGCTCTGGCCTGTCCACAATTTTGCATTACGTTGCCTCCAAATCGACCACAAAATGGCTCCAATATTCTCCACAATATTTTCTTTATCTTCAGCAAATTAAAAAACCGATCTTTGAAATTTCCCCAGTCATATTCATGCAAGCTCAATACAAAATATCTCCAACAAGCTTTAGCAAAATTACACCTTACCAATGAGTGAAGGCTAAATTCTTCATCATTAGCACGTACAATACACAAATTTAGGTGGAAGATGCAATCCCCAGAAACCTCTCCAATTACCATCCTCTAGTAGCTAACCATGATTTTCTTCCGATTCCATTGCTGCTCTGTAACCCAATTTGACTATATAGTTACCATTCTTACTGAAATGCCACAACCATCGATCACTTGCACCCTATAAGGATAAAGGAATCTTACAAATTTCTCGTACATCTCTAGGATTGAAAATATCTTCTAATAGTTCCACATCCTATTCCTTTAATCCAGGAATAAACAACTCATTCACTCAAATATTACTCAACTCCTTAATTGCTGGCGTTTCAATTTTAAAATTGGCTTCATCACGTAGCCAAGGGTCTCGCCAAACGTTGATACTTCTTCCATCCCCCGCTCTCTATCTACAACCTTTAGCCAATAATGCTCGCGAACTCCAAATGCTCCGCCAGATATAACTAGGATTATAACCTAGTTGTCAAGATAAAAAGTCCCTTCGTGGGAAATATTTAGCTTTGAGAACCATAGAAACTAAAGCATTGGAGTCGGTGAGTGATTTCCAACCTTGTTTGCCAAGCATTGCCAAATTAAAAGCTCGTAGGTTTTGAAAACCCATTCATCCCTCCTCCTTTCTAGTGCAAAGGCGAGCCCATCGAAGCCAATTAATACCCTTCCTTCCGTTAGCTTTTGAAGGGGTTCTTGAATTTTATTTACTTTTTTAATTACATTTTTCTAGCTATTAATCTATTCCAACCATTACTTTGTAGTTACACTACTTTAATCTTTCTTTCTCCAAAGAGAGAGGAGTAATTATAAGGGCTGCATTATTTTATAAATGAATATACAACAACGAATTTGGAGGAGTGAGTTATCCCGGTGTTATATGTTATGCTCGATACTGTAAGTTGCTTCTTTTGATATATATATATATATATATTGTTTCATGCAGTACAAGCAATAAATTGAACATCATATTGCTTTAGTATCGTGACTTTTGCAACATTTTGTAAATAAAGAGATAATTTATTCAATGTTTATTTTATAAAAGTAGTGTTTTAAAACTGATTAATTATTGGTTCGTGCGCATTGCCAAGATCAATTTTGTTTGCATTACAAAGACGAAACTCATAAATGTTGATTGACAAAATCACGTGCAAAGCACGCCTTTCTTAGTGAAACCTAAATGTCAATTGGTACATTGAATCCTAAAAAGAAGGCGCAATTTCCTAAGTCGTTCTTGCTCTCCTTTGGCAATTTTCACAGTCTCACGTCTATTGTAGGGATTTTTGTTGTGGGATTTTGCTATTTAAATTTTATCCTAGAAGTTTCAAAGAGATTGGCAATCAAGAAATCATAAAAAGTTCAAGATAATATGAGTACCTCATGACTTCTATGAACTTTTAAAATATCCTAATTAAATACCTCGAGATTTTTATATAGACTTTAAAAAGTTCTTTAAAAGTTTTAATAATAATTAAAATGCCCCATGACTTTTTACCCTCCAAACTTCCATTATCTTATTGTTTATTTTTCAATTAATTTAAACTAGATTCTCACCAGTGGGTTACAAGGGAATAATACATATCAAATTATTTAAAAAAATAATATTAAATTTTATAATTTTTTTGTATAGTGAAATTTTATAAGGTTACGTTCCTCAATAAAGAATAATTATGTTTTTACATCAATCAAATAATATTATAATTTTTTTCTTGTCATCTTAAGATAATTATAGTTTACAAACTATTTTAACCCTGATTGTTTTCGTAAACGCAAATAAATATTATTTTATTTTTTTGCACTAATTTAGATAAATGGTATCGTGTGAAATAATTGCTAATTAGACGATTACGTGTAATGTGAAAATATTTCTTATTTGAAGCTAATAAAGTCAGATAGTATGAAGATTATATAAATTAATAATATATAAAATAGTCATATATAAAATAATCGTAATTATTAATTATTAAAATTTATTTATACCAGGAAAAATTAACAAAAAATTACAATTATAATTTTCAAATAATTTAAATTAATGATATATATGCTCTTCCGATCTTTATAAATTACAAATTTCAAGATATGTTAGGTAATTGGATAATCTAATTTATCTATAATTTAGACAATTAAATAATAATAATTATTTATTAATTATTTTATTTAATAGTGGATTTTATTTTAAAAGTGAATAAAATTTTTTTTTAAAAATGGAAAAATTCAAAATAGCACCCAGATTACCTCACTAATAAATAACTAAGTAAATTTGAAAAAAAAAATTTAGAAGAAACAAAGGGCGATGGCGTCGAGGGTTCCCTAGAACCAAAGCAGAAGAGATCAAGCTGGTTTTTGCAACTAAACCTGACGGAGAGATCGGGAGGACACGGCGCCGGAGTGGAAATCGGGGATAAAAAGGAACCGTAGGGCCGGAGGGTCCCGGCGACACGCCGGAGCTGGGAGGAAGATCGCCGGACGGCTGCAGCAACACGCCGGAGCTGGGAGGAGAACCAAGTTGGTGGCAAAAAGGTAAATTTCAAGCCCAAAATCACCCCCAAAACCAAAATGGAATGGCAATTTTGTAATAAAACTACCACCACCAAAATGGAGTTCTGTGAACAGTAACACGCCAAATTTGACGTAATACTGTTCCTAGCACCATTTTGTTCCTGTAAATTGGTGCTCGGTTGGAGCTTTTTTTGCACTAAAATGGTGTAAATGGTGCTTGGGTTGGAGATGGTCTTATGAAAATTGCATCAGTTGAAAAATAAACGAAATTAGAGGTATATTAAAAAAATTTTGCTATCCATATAGGGGAATTTACAAGTGAGAACTGAGTTCTCACTGATTCCCAACACCCCACCCATCCACCCAAAAAGAAAAAACAGCTGCAAATTTAAGTCATTCTTGAAAATGTGTAAGTTGAAATCAATGCTTGAGGGTGGGATTTAGGTGTTCTAGAAAATGGTTTTTTTTTTTTTTGGTGGTGGAGGGGGGTGGGGGGTGTTGTGCAATCATTATAGGTTTGGTTGTCTTTGCTAAGCTTCAAGTTTTATATGTTTGACGGAATTAAGAGTTCTTGGAGTTGGATTTTCACATCTTTCTCTCCCTCGTTGCAGCTTCTGATTCTACAAATTGTAGTTAACTTTCAATAGTAAATTTATTGCTTTTAAGGGGTCTCTTGTGACTAAAAAAGTAATATGAGAATACTGGAAAATTAGGGATGCCGTATGTCTTTTTTATTTATCTTTTAATAGGAAGATTTTGATAAATAATGTCATAATTGGAAGCTCTTCATAATTTACTTATTTAGATTCTTGCATGCATGTTATGGTTTTTTCCCACCTTTTTCCGCCTAAAAAATGATATGATGAGTTTGCTGAATTGAATTTACAAGTCAGGAGTGAAAATTTCTCAAACTGATAAGGTTTGTCTCTGAATTGTTAATACGACATTAAATATTTTAATAGCCTCATGTGTTTGAGTGTTTCCTGAATACATCCTGGTATTTAAGCTTAGGTGATTTTCTTTGTTTTGCCAGATTCCAATCAATATGAGGGCATCAGCTGTCTCAGTTCCATCAGCATTGTGGCACACTGATCAGAATACAGTTTTAATGGAGGAGGTGAAAAATGGAATCCATAATCAACAGGCAGAATATGTTTTCAACCATTCTAAGGTTATCCTTAGTTTTCCAAAGTACCATTTTTTGTCTTTTTTAAGAAGATATTATAAGCCAGTGCTGTTTTAATCATTTAATTAAACTATCTTCTGATATATCCCTACCGCTTAAGAGTATAACAACTGAAGCAACACAAGTTAATTCGCTATTGCAGAAACTTGAGGATGATATATTCGCAATAGGTCAAAAAATTAAGCATTATGAAGATAGTATCAAATACTTAAAGGCACAGCAAAACAGATTGGAGGAGTCAATTCTAGATATGCAAGGTATCCATTTATAAATTTCATTGAATGCCCTTGGCGATGTTAACACACTTTTACCTGTTCATCCAAGGAAAGTTTGCAATAAGACTTAGTCATGTTTTGGTATTTGATGCCTATTGAATTGCACGATGTAAAGCAAAAAAAAAAAAAAAAATTCTTGGTGCTTCAGCTGTGACTACAGCATTTATAACATTATTGGGGTGCATATGGCTGCCTGCTATTTTCTCAACTTAGTAATGGCAAAGCTATGGGATTGTTATGCCGGTAATTATGTGGCCTTTGGCTCTTTCTGTTTGGCCGCCATCCTGGCTATTCTCTGTTCGTCCAAACTGCATTTTGAAGTCAATAATAATAATAATCTGTTGCTATGTTCATCTAGTTTCCCTTGGCAAGTATCATACAGCAAATCATTCAATGGAGGACCATGTCCATTTAAAGAGTGAGGAAGAAACAATTCAAAGTATACTTAGGCATGAGAAATCTGCAGCTGCCGTTTTGTGTCAGCTGAAAACACATCACGGATCTCAGGCTTCTGATCCTCAAGCAATAAGGGATGTACTTGGTATTGTTGCTACACTTGGAAAGGTTGATGACGATAATCTTAGCAGGTTTGTTCAATTTTTGGTTCTTGTTCTCTAAGACTCTCTCCCTTTTCCTTGTGGAAATTTTATCGCTGCCTTGAACTGTGATTTCAATTTCTAGGCAGTTTTAATGTGTACGCCATTGGCTTGTTGCAGGATTTGTTTTAGAATCTTGTTACTTGAGAGTTTCTGTAAATATTTGTCTACGTGTTTTCTGTCTCTATCCTCATGAATAACAGTTCTTAATCTCAAGTTGCTAAGATCCCCGAACTGGTTTCACTGACACCGAGCTAACTGGAAGTAAATTGTGTTGTTTGTGGATGGAAGATTTACAGAATACATCCGTAAAGTTGTAGTGTAAATATTCTATAGATGGCTTATATGTTATTATGTTCTGGAACCTAGGCTTCTTTCTGAATACCTGGGGTTAGAAACCATGCTAGCATTGGTTTGCAAGACCCATGACGGTGTTAAGGCATTGGTAGCATATGACAAAGTGGGTTCGATAAATAAAAGCTTGGGCCTTCATGGACTTGGATCTTCCATTGGGAGGCCTTTGGATGGCCCTTTTCTTGTCTTCTGTCTTGAAAGTCTAAGGTGTGTGCTATATCTCAGCTCATTGATTTCTTGTTTATCAATTAATTTCCAACCTATATATGCTTTCGTCTCACATTTATGGGTGTGTTCAGTCCATATGTTGGCGAGTTTGTAGCTAATGATCCACAAAGGAGGCTTGATATCCTAAAGCCAAGATTACCCAATGGAGAAATGCCGATTGGATTTCTTGGTTTTGCAGTAAATATGATCACAATTGATAGTGTGCACTTACATTGCATTTCAAAAAATGGGAAGGGCCTGAGAGAGACACTATTCTACAACCTCTTCTCAAATTTGCAAGTTTATAAATCAAGAGAAGACATGCTGAAGGCTCTTCCTTGTATAACTAATGGAGCCATTTCTCTTGATGGCGGGATGGTAAGAAGACCGGGGGTGTTCTCTTTAGGTAATCGGTAAGAAATTTGATCTTAATGCAGTGTTATCAATATCCTGCTAAAATGTGAAATGTAATCAGAGTATCCAGTGGTTCTTTTGATTCATTTGACATAGATGGACAGTCAAGATGGCTAGTCTTTCATCCCCGATCTGATGAGTAAATTGACACTGATTTACTTATGCAAGTTAGAAATAATGTGTCATTGTTTTTGCAAATTTTAATTTTCTGGAACATACTTTGACATTAATTTTTGCTAATTATAGGGGAATTATAGATGTGAAATTCCCGAAAAGCTCTGAAATATTGCAACTACCTGAGAACTACTTTGAAACCGAAAAGCAAATGAGGGAGGCAAAATGGAAGAAGGATAGGATGTGGGAAGATATGCAGAGGGAGCAGGCAATGTTGGACCATGCAAAGTACAGCTATGAAACAAAGAAGCAAGAATTTCTCAAGTTTATGAGTCAAAGCTCACCGTATGCTGCCCAGGTAGTGCTTCCAACATTTTTGTTTGTATATCTCCTGATTTCTTTATAGTTTTGACATTGTAATATCAACCAGATACACGATAAATTTTCAATGAGCTGATATAGTCTCATTGTTTTCGGCTAATAGGTGTAGCTTTGAAAGAATGTTGTGTCTCTGGTTGATGGAGAGGGAGTTAATAATAAGACTGCAAACTAGTTATTCTACTATAATTGGAAATTCTGAATCTCAATTATTATTTAAAATCCATATTGTAAACTTTGGAAATATGGATATCTTGTATCCTGAGATATATAAAATAATGTGATGATTGCAATTGGAGGTTGACGGAAGATGAAACTCAATGCAAGTGACAAGTTAAGTTACAATGGATAGGCAGATACTTGATTGGGTTCCATTGAGCCTCTCAGTAACATCAGAATACTCTTTCAAGTTTCAAGGAATGGATGGAACAGTTACTGTTTCCCGTAACTGAATCTAATTGATCTATCCTCTGCTAGAAGGAAACAGAAACTTACCAATCAATTTTCTTTTCTTTTCAAGTGACCATATGATAAAAATCTAAGGAATAAAAACTAGCTTTCCATCTTGAGTTATATCCCTTAAGAACTATTATTTTGGAAGGAAGCACCATACCTGTACTGGATTGGATTGAAAAGCATAACAAAATGCATTTTAGCTTCTAATTCATTCTCAATACTTAATCTGTATTGACCAGTCCACCTTACCAAATATACCAACTAACGTTTATCCATTGCAAGAAGTTGCTATGCATTTCTGTACTTATCTTTTGTGTCTAAGACTAAAATATGGGACCTATATGTGCAGCCTCAGTATCAGGCAGGTCATTCAGTGCCAAGATGATGATCCGGTGGGGAAGAGGACTCTTAACGAGGCTGGAGCAAATGTTGGCTTTTAAATAATTTCTGAGCAGATTGTTGTCACTCTGACCATCTTTCTTTCTCCGGGTTTAGATTTGATTGAGGCTAGATTAGCTAATGCACTAATGGATAGTGTTACTGTGAAAATTTTAGTGCTATTATTATCAACCTTAATCTGTAATGGGAAGAACAGAATCAACAGACTGCTTGACATCCATCTCTGTATATTCTTACTGAATTAGGTATGCATATTTTCTTGTGTCTGCTGTAAATGATGTTTGCTTCATTTGGAGTATAATTAAACTCCCTTTGGCACATTGTACCTTGGCCATGGTTGATAGGATTGTGGAGGTTATATAATAATCTCGTCTGTTAGTATAGTGTAATGCCTAATGCTTTTTGTTATGGTGCTCGGATGAAGCAAAGCAAAGAGAACGGGCGAAACCTGAAGAGATGGGAAATCATCCATTAGGTCTTTTGTCATTTATTCTTCTGTCTGTCTTAAAGAGGGGAACTCCCGAGTGCTAGGGACTCATCCTATGCTTGTTTGAAGGTCAGGTATGTGGCTGCTTGTTGTGTGGTATACAGGAGAAAAATTTCTCTTCCAGTGGTGGATGAGGGCGAAAGAGGCAGTCCCTACCAAGGTCTTAGTGCCTTTCGTTGTTAATTCATGTGATGAAAACGTCTTCATGCAAGGTTCAAACTGAAAGGGGCTGGAGGCCGAGTTCGATGGAGATCTGATTTTACTCCTAGTGGTATAAGGGAGTAACTACGGAAATGTTAGAAACCAACTGTTAGTTTTCTTATGAGACCAATCAGATTACATGGCCCAATGAAAATATAAAAAATAAAAACACTTATCACTTGTTTTAACGTATCATGTGGTTGGTTTATGAGATTATGGAGTTTAGATTGAGTAGATAAATTAGCTATTAAATTTTGAACATTCATATCATCAGACAAGGCCGAATCAAATTAAAAGTTGTACAGGGCAATTGCCTACACAAGCGGTCGTTAAGTAGGACGAAGCTAGAGGGCATGTGAAAATAGAGGATGTATGTGTTGATTTTTTTGAATCACATCATGCAATTAGTTCCGTGAGAAAACTAGCTGTTGATATTAGAAAATTTTCAGTTAAGGGGAGAGAGTCGTTTTTGAAGCGTTCTTATTGCATTATTAGTGTGATTATCTGATTAGCAAATGCTCCATGGTAAAGTTACATCGAAAGTCATGTTAATGTATATAAGTAATCATCTCATAAAGTGATATTTCCTCATTGAACGGCGACACTTCACTCACCCCGTCGAGTCGAAATTCTCCATTATGAGGAAAGCAATATTTATTGGGCAACTAGAAAGTAGATGCCAGATCACAGAATATAATTACAGAAAACATGCTGTGATTAGTAATAATCACATATTGCATGGCAAAGGTGTCCTAGTACTCATTCATCATGCCATAAACAAACAAGTATTTTTAATATATTATTATTATTGGTTCTATAGATTCTATATATAATTAAATATAAGACGCTTCGTGCTCGAAATTCCCCAATAAAAATTTCCAGCAAGAATTCATAAGGTCAATTTTAATTTAGAGATATTGGGTGTCTCCACTACACAAACATCTTGTGTATATGATGCTTTCTCCTTTACTAGTTTTATTTACATAGATATGGTTCCACATGTGAGCCTGTGAAATTAGTAGAGGAGGATACATCAAGTGTCTCTAGATCAAAATTGGTCAAAAGATAGATCCCTTCCAATCGCGCACTGTTGAAATTTTTATAGCATTCATTCAATGGATCTATGGTATATAAAATTTGTATACAAACTCTTGAATCTACAAATAAAATTTGTATACAAACTCCTGAATCTACACATTCTTTAAATTTGTTATTTTAAAAAAGATAATGTCAAAGGCATTTAAGTAAATATACGAGAACGTGTACAAATTATATATACATGTAACTACATAACCTATATTGGCGCCCTAAATGCTAAAAAAATTCCTTCCCCCACCGTTCATTTCTCTATCCAATCCCACATCATCAATTTGCACTAAGTCTTCATTAATCATTAGTTAACACTTAACATATATATGCAATTTTTCCCCTTCGACAAAGACAGCTAAGAGTGCTTTCTTCAGGCCAAAAAAATAACAGAAAAAGATTTATAATAATATTTCTACCCTATTCACGGTTGGATGCATTCGAATTTCAATTATTTGCATAAATCATCGGTGATCCTTATTTCTTTCTTTCTCGCCCCTCACATGAACTAGAGAGACAAGAATAAAAGAATTTCTTTCCGGGAGAGAACTCTGTTTGATTCTTTTGAATCAAACCGAGTTAATCTCATTTCCCATTTTTCAGTTCTCTCTATCGACTTTCGGTCATCTTTTTGGTTTCTTCTCGCGTTAATGCGTCCTCCCTAGAAGAAACCAAATTATCTGAAGGAAGATGGCTGAAAATTGATGAATTGAGACAAATATTTGGAATTGCTAATTAGTCATCTGGTTTTTCTTGGAACGATTAAGTGGGCATCTATATAAGATTGAATATTGGGAAGTGGGTTAACGATATCTTTTCTGAAAATCATATATGAAAGTGGGTGGATCTGAGATTTCTCCAGAAGAGTGGATTTCTGGAATTGGGCATTTGAGATTTGGGTATTTTCTACACCGGGGGGATTCAGGGCTGTTTTTAAATGATGACAAGTGAAATGGATAGCGCCGAGTGTGTGTCTTTGTCAGATGGAATTGAAGATGAAGATATCCCCTCATCAGTTTCTTCTCTTCATCCTGTTAAGTACTCCTTAAAGCCTCCCAATGTAATTCTCTCTCGAAACGGCCCCACAAGCCTCCACGAATTGCTGGAATGCCCGGTTTGTACCAACTCGATGTACCCACCAATCCATCAGGTACTAATTTTGGACATTCTCATTTTTTTCCTGTTAGATTGTTATGCATTTGATGAGAATTATGTTTAGATCTATGGACGTGATTTCAGGCTGGGTTGGGGTGATTTAGGGTGGGGAAATTGAGAGAAAGTTTTCATGGTGGTATGGTTGAATGATCAGAGTCTGAAGGTGAATTGGCATCTTGTTTTGATTTCTATAGAATGGGGCTTATTTTTGGTTCTTCTCAACCCCAATTATTGGAGTTGGGTTTTTATCATTGTCTTCTAGTGCTAGTCATGGACAATCTTATATGTCAATGATATATTTAAAATATTGCTCAACCGGATGAAAATGAAATTTGATCTATGCATTTTAAGAACCTGATGCCATCTGGTTTGGATGGTATTCGATGTTTTCAAGCAAAGAAACCTTCATAAGGTATGAAGCATTCAAGTTAAGAGTTATTGGCGGTATAATGTAATAGATACTGGATGCAATGGTTACAAGAAAGATACGTGTGTGTGTGTGTTCTACTTACACTGCTGAAAGTAACAAGTGAATTTATCTGATTATGATTTGAAAATGAAATATTTTTTAGCTTAACCATTGCTCAAATACTATAGGACATTCTCATAAACATAGAATGAGCAATGATTGATTGATAATTTTATTTTCTTGTAGTGTCACATTGATTGATAATTTTATTTTCTTGTAGTGTCACAATGGTCACACTCTCTGTTCCACCTGTAAGACACGGGTGCATAACCGATGTCCTACATGCAGACAAGAACTCGGAGATATTAGGTGCTTAGCACTAGAAAAGGTAGCCGAGTCACTCGAGCTGCCCTGCAAGTACTTTTCTGTGGGGTGTCCGGAAATATTTCCCTATTATAGTAAACTTAAACATGAAGCAGGTTGCAATTTCAGACCATACAATTGTCCATATGCTGGATCAGAGTGCTCAACTACCGGTGACATTCCATATCTGGTTGAGCATTTAAGAGATGATCACAAAGTGGACATGCATTCTGGATGTACATTCAATCACCGCTATGTGAAGTCCAACCCCCGTGAAGTAGAAAACGCCACATGGATGCTAACAGTAAGTTTCTTCTCTTGCTCTTCAATAATACGAATGATTTATGATGTTTGGATGTTATTTTTCATAATGTGTGTGACGTTTTGTTATCCCCCTGGTCATCTCTTGCGCTTCAACATAATCACTGTTACCTTTTAAAAGTTTGATTAGATAACCTTGTCTCTGCTCTGGTTTTTGTTTCCTTAGGTCTTTAATTGTTTTGGAAAATATTTCTGCCTTCACTTTGAAGCATTCCAGCTCGGCATGGCTCCTGTATATATGGCATTTGTCCGTTTTATGGGTGATGAAGTTGAGGCACGCAACTACAGCTACAGTTTGGAAGTTGGAGCAAATGGCCGAAAGCTTATTTGGGAGGGTACACCTCGTAGTATCCGAGATAGCCACCGAAAGGTCAGGGACAGCCACGATGGTCTTGTAATCCAAAGAAACATGGCACTCTTTTTCTCTTCTGGGGACAGGAAGGAGCTCAAGCTTAGAGTTACCGGGAGAATATGGAAAGAACCACATAATTCAGATGCTGGGGTCTCTGTGCCAAATATATGCTGAAAGAGTTAATTTTGGGATGTCTTATGTCTTAACCAAATGACACTGGACGATGTTCGTCCGTGGTAAGATGCCGTTAGCATGTTTCGTATAGACGCTAATAACAAAGAAAAGAAACGAAGAGCGTCTTCAGTATGGTGTCTAATTTTAACGGTATTGTATATGAGACATGCCACCCGTGTGTTTATGGTTGGATGTTGCATGTATTATGTGTTGACATGAACATGCTGAAATACTACTCATCCACATTTGACTGCCAAAGATTGAGCTGAATTCACTGAATTTTTTGAAGAAGCACTAATTTTTCTTTTATTGCACTTGCTCTTTCCTTTAAAACATACATGGTGATACTATCATTGTGTATGTGACACATGACACATCAACGCTTCAATCAAAAGTGTTAACCATGAATATTATCGCTAGTTATCTACCCATGCATTGCACGGAAAGAATATCTAAAAATAACTAAGTCAGTATATGTGATACATTGAAATTTTCTTTACCACATGTAGATAACAATATAAGCAGATTTACAACTATATATACAACGGATCCACTAAATATATCAAACAATAAATGAACAAAGATACATCACACACACCCTAACTTAATGTAGTATATAACCCAGAATACTTTAGACATCTTCTTCATTGTATTTGAGATCCATCTCCTTTAAACCATTTGTTATCATATGTGAAAATAGGAATACAAACACAAAAGTAGAGATCTTTGCAATAGTCACACAACTTTCAAAAGCAACAATTCCACAACAATACTATGATAAACCATAAAGGAAATTTATGGTCCATTGCCTTTCCTATCGAACTCCGCAACTCTTACAATCCATTTGTATATGACGTCTTGAATACCCTAGTAAGAATCCTTCCTTCTTCACACGTGTCTAGTTGGAAACACTGGGCCTTTTCTTGTTATATAATTTCTTTACACGTAGAAATGAGAATCTTCTGTTTTTCAAAAAGTTTTTTTAGACTTATTAGAAGTTTTTGCATTACTTCATAGGTTGTTGAAGAGATAATTTCCTTATTAAAACCCATTTAATAAGGAGCATATGCCTAAAGTAGTGCCTTCTTTGTTGCTCATAAACTTTACTCTGATCCTTGACAGAGTTCTTCACGATTCAAATAAGTGACTGGCACATATCTGTACTTAGATAATCACAAACACACACTAAGCTCTTCCCTCTCAGCGTTTAACTCCCATCCAGCCTAAACATTTCAGTTCATCACAACAATTTAATCAAAATATAATCCACCAGGCTGGATGAGATAACAGTGACACAGTTGCACCATCCAAAAGTGTTCATTACTGAATTTACCTGCTCCAGGCAACTTTACACGGCCACAAGAAAAGAAGATGGTAAAATAAATAACTTGTGCATTTGACCCTAGCTAATATAAGACAATGGCCTTTATATTTCACCTTATGAGTAGACTTCAAATATTCAAAATTCAGAATAGACTCAGTTATATTATTATGACTTCAAATATAAGCCACATTCTACCGGTATTTAAGAAAGCAGAAATATTCGAACGTCAAATGCATAAAAGAATCAGCCCAGTATGCAGCATATCAGAATAGACTTCTAATAAGCAGAATTCAGGATAGACTTGGTTACATTATTACTACTTTAAGAACTGTTCTTGGGAGCTTTATCTAAATCAAAAAATTTGTCAAACCAATACCAACCACATATATTTCAACCAAAAAAAAAAAAAATTCACACTTCCCAATAATCTTTCTTTATAGTCTCACCACATTCTCCTATAACTCTAACTTTTCTTTACATAAATCTCGCAAGACCAAGCACTAAATATTCAGACTTCAAAGCCACACATCCACCAGTATGCAAGAAAGGAGAAATATTCGAACTTCAAATGCATAAAAAGGATCAATCAACATATCAGAATAGACTTCAAAATATTCAGACTTCAAAATAAACTTCATTGGGTGAAGCCATGAAGGATTGCCTTCAGCACCAGGGGCTCGTCTATTGCTTCTACTCAGATGGTATCTACCTTATTCCTTTGCAAACAGTTATCAATTTATATCTTCCCTGTGAAGATGCTTGTATAGACATAATTGAGAACTTAGAGCATGTTGGCTAACCTTCAAAAGCTTAGCATACAATATACTTCTTGACCCTGGTCTTTAAATGCAGGATATCTTTCCTTGCCAGTGTGTTCCTATTGCATTTTGCAAGTCGGTGTCAAGTGCCAACCCCTACAAGACACAGCAATCCTAGTGCTGTTATCCAAGCAATCACATTGCATCATTTGATATCACCTCACTCAAAAGAAACTATATACCAAATAGTACATTAAGGAATAAAAGGAAACTTACAATTTTGTTCTTTATACTCATATATAGTGCTTTTCAATATAATATATCTTGTACCAAACATGCCTTCTGTAAAACTATATATTCTGCACAGAAATCTTATTACAGATGGACGGAGCTTTGAATAATTTCATATTGTCAAATTCGGTGGGTGCCATCTTCTCTTCTTTTCATTTTGTTGTTGGAATATGGATTCACAGCAAACAAAAAACAGAGCCCAACAAACAAAAGACCGAATACAAATGTCACAGTAAATTTTAGTTTCATAACATAAATAAACATAAACCACAAACAGAGATAAATCTGTGATTATTTTACTGGCAAATAACAATTACTCTGTGACAGAGATACCATACAACACATCACACAAACGCCAGATTTTCATAAGAATTGATAGTAAACCATGAAACAGAAATAAGTTTACAGCCAGAGCATCATAAATGCGAGATTATCACAAAAATAATTACAAGGAAACATTACTGCAAGAGCATCATTTGGAAACGACAAATGAATTTACCTCCAGAAATACAGAGAAATGGGAAGTTTGATTAGCGGGAGGACCTTCAACTCTCATCTGTTTGAGAAACAATAAGGTGCAATGAATCCCATTGTCCCAAAACTCCTTCATTTATCCAGTAAACTTCGTGCATTTTTCTCTGCCAACAACATTGAAGAAATCCCACATTGGCTTTGTCTGAATTTCTAGCTTTGGAATTTATGCCATAGTAAGTTTAACATATCAAATGTTTTTTCCGTGTCAATTTTTGGAGTTGGAGGCGGGATTGGCGAAGTCAGTTTTATTGTATTGAAGAAAACAAAAGGATAGGTACGTCTTATGATGATTTTCTATCTATCCTTCATAATTTGTTTGTCCAAATTAAGCTGTTGATCTCAAAATTGTGTTGATGTGTTGTTCAGATATGTCCAAATGCCTAACAAATGGGATAAATGAAAAGGAAGATCTCTCTTACTTGTCTGACAATGATACAACCCCAGTCAAGGCATGTGGAGATTTTGCTTCTCAAGTAGGTAGCTTTGCTAGGCTATTAGCCTATTAGAGCATCTCCAATGCGTTCGGTCCTTGGTGGATGTCTTCGAGGAAATAGATACACACAAAAATTTCAAACGGCCCCACATGTTTCCTATTTTATTTTAATTTCTTTTTTTCTTTTAATCATTTTTCTCTCATTTACACCACTTATTTCTCACTTTTCCTCCCTCGTATCTCGTGTAAGGTCTAAATTTGGACTTTCATTCAAGACTTTACTATTACTATTTCATCATTATTTTTGAATTTCTATCTACCTTTATTATATTTTTCACTTTTCCCTCCTTTTTTCTTACACCTCCTTCCACAAACATTCAATTAAAATAATCAACCTCTCTCTTTCCCTCTCTTTTTTGGACCATGGTGAAGGACTTCATTCATTGAAGATGCTCTTACGTTTTCTGAAAAATGTCTCCATCTGTTTGTTCATTTACTTTCTCATATATTTTTCAACATCGCATGTTTATTCATAAGTCCCGCTATAGAGAGGTTTCCTCTCCTCTTAAGGAGAGGAAACCCCCTGTGTGGATACATGTGATTGAGAGTTTGAGAATTGAGAGTCCCCCAACACCCAATCACACGCGGCCATACAGGGAGTTTCCTCTCCTTGTAAGGAGGGGAAACCTCTTCTTAGAACATTCAAAATTTCATTTCCTTAAAATAATTGTTGAAGAAAACAATTTCATCTTCACCTATACGTCAAAGTTTAATGTTAGCATTAAATACCAAAGCTATGTACATTAAAAAAAACATGTCTCTCTCCATGAACATATTTAAGACTGTATCCATCCTCTAAACTATATGGATTATCTGACCTCTCAATTGAATTCCACAATCAAGGCACTATTTTGAAATCTAGATAGAGGTGAGCTCTCAAAAGAGTCAATTTCATATATCGTCTTCAACCTTTGCACTTAGAATTACCTGGGACCCTAACCTTTTTTTTTAGAGCGCTGAGTCCTCAGCTTTTCATAAATGGCACAAAAGATCCCTCTTAATAGAATCCGTCCAAATTACTGTTAAGTGGTAGATGAAATTACCTTTATACCCTTACTTTTTAAATTTAAAAAAAAAAGAATTTAAAATTAAAAAAATAAAAAAGGGGAAAAAGCCCCACCCCACCGGCAATCTCTTAGGCTGCTGGAAAATAACAGTATTCCAACGGCGACTTCTAAAAGGAAGGGAGGGGAGACTCCTCCCATTCACTGCCATTTCCGGTAGATGAAAGCAGGGAAGACTCCCCACCCCCTTTTCAACTGTCGGAAATGGCAGCATTCTGGTGGTCATTTGCTGCTATTTCCCATAGCCTAAGAGATTGCGTGTGGGGTGGGGTTTTCTCCCTTTTTTTTAATTTTTAAATTTTTTTTAAAATTTAAAAGGTAAGGGTATAAAGGTAATTTCATCTACCACTTAACAGTAATTTGGACGGATTCTATTAAGAGGAACCTTTTGTGCCATTTATGAAAAGCTGAGGACTCAGCGCTCTAAAAAAATAATTACGGACCCAGACAATTCTAAATGCAAAGGTTGGGGACGATATGTGAAATTTACCCTTCTCAAGATTCAAAGAAAAACAGAATAATATAAACACCTTTGTTTTCTTATTTCTTATTTCTTATTTCTTTTTCCTTTTTTCCTTTTTTTTTTCCCAGCGTGAGCAAAAAGATATGTTTTCACTGGATTTACTCTCTGTTTTGGATGTCAAGAGTGTATTAACTATTTTCTGCAGAAATGGGAGTTCATAGCCCTGTTTAAAATTCAAATTGAACCAGAAAAGGATGAGCGCAATCATCAATCAGGAAAAAGGATCTCAATCTAGAAAACAGTATAAAGTGTAGCCAATGTCAGATTTTTGCCTTTGGGGCGGCCAAATTCTTGGTGGCAGGGTAATGAATATTCTTTCTTTCTTCTATTTCATAGATCCAAATGCACATATTTTATGGGTGGAAAAAGCGGAAGCTAGAGGCTCTTCGTAACGTTGAAACTTGGAAGATTTGCATGTTCTGGAGTTTTTTTTTGGTGATGCATAAAAGAGGCTGTTTTGTTGTAAGGTGTCTTTTTCTTGAAAATACTGCAATTAACTGATAAGTTGCATTATATCCAGTATTAATGTGTTCGGTGTGCTTAATTTCTAAGCTATACAATACTCCCAGTTAAACAATGATACTTGATAAGAGGAACTGTTTTTTGGTGCAGGTATCATCCCAGTAACAATCTCCCACCAAATGTATGGCGGGTTTATCCTGCCATACAAACATACACGGGCCCATTATGTATAGATTTTCACAATAATCTCTCACTACATGTACTTATGGCGGGAAATCATTTGTAGGGATCATACTGCTGAAAATCTTTATGAATATAAAGAGTGAACAGTGAAGTAAAAGAAAGAAATGCTTTCACATATAATAAGGGAGATAAAAGGAAGATCTGATTTTAGATCAGCAGGACAGCCTATTCCAGTTCTTCCACAAAAACTGTAGACAATCTGGTGGACAAGAGCCAACTAGCTTCGTGCACTAATTAGAAAAACAGTCAGAATACGACTTCAGCTTCACCAAACTTTATCCAAGAATGGTTATGTGACCTTAAACTTCACAAATCACAAGTTAGATCACTTTTATCTATCTTTAGATGTCTTTGTCAAGAATAATACCGTAGCTTCTATGACATCCCATTAAAAAGTATACTGTATAGCAAACTGTTCGTCAAGAATGTCAACTTTTTCCTTTTTTTTAATTTTTTTTTTTACTCTCTCTCCCTCTCTCGTCAAGAATGTCAACTTTTTCCCCTTTTTTATTTTTTTACCCTCTCTCTCTCTCTCTCTCTCTCAAATTTTCAATTCATTTACTACTACCATATCACTTGTTGAGAAATTATGGAAGTATCATTTCAATTAGGGATGGCAATAAATCAGGTTTGGGGCAGGATCGGCTCCAACCCGACCTGACCCGTGAATCAATTTTTATGACCTATCTTGCGACCCACCAATTTTAGGCCACGTTGAGGACGGTTGGGGTCAAGCTTGACGTGACCAGCGACCCGATTTGCCTCGAATTGACCCAACAACCCTAACCCACTGACCCATGGGAGAAAAAATTTTGCCCTGCTCAAATCGTGGCTCCACAGGTTTTCAGTCCGGTTAGTTTAAATTGGCATCGTTACTTTTGAAGAGCTCCGTGTTAAAAGAATTTGATGATTACTTTGAACGCTAAGATGGATCTTTACACTGGTTCTTTTATGAAGTCCATTAGATACCATAAGATGGATCTTTACACCGGTTCTTTTATAAAGTCCATTGGACACCATCTTATGGTGACTAATGGATTATGTGACAAGATATCATTGGAAACATTAGGGGATAAAGCCCCCGTGTGTCTAATGAAATCCTACCACATACTCTATTGAACACCATACATGATGTCCTGGTGTCCAATGAACTCCATATAAAATTTAATCTTGACACGTAATTGCTTCAACCCCTAAAATTGACTACCTTGAGATATCTAAAGAATTCATGATGCATTGAAACTTGAAAGTGTATAAAGTTTCAAAGTTTATACAACTAGAGTAATTATAGGGGGTACATGTTAATTGGCAAATATGGATTAAACATTAATATATAAGTGATATATTTAAAGGCCCACCATCATCCAATACATAATTGACAATTAATCATGTTATTTTCTCATGTTAAATAAACATGTCTCTCTAGAATTATTGATACAACTATAGAAATATATCCCTCAATATATTTACATGATTCCAATGTACTTCGCAAACATTGAAGACAAAAAACATGTTAACAGACTAAAAACTTCGATAGGAAATTTGAATAAAAATCACTGGAAATGAAGCAATTACAATGTTTAAACTCTCCAATTGTACTTTCTGGGATTCATTAAAATACTACAAAATGAAAATGAGACAACACACCACTTTGTTTAATCTCCTCTGTCTAGAATATCTACAGCCACACAGAACTAATCAAGTTTGATACTGATGTGAAAATATAGGTGGAGAATGTGAATTCCCCCCCCCCCCTTTCTTTCTTTTTTGAGCATGTGCATTAAGCATCCTCTTTTGTTATGTCCTGATAATGATGAGAATGCGATACGGCAATGGATATGATGATCATTGACTATGGTAATGAAATGAAATAAAAGTAAACAAGCTACCTAAATATGAATCGGAAAAAATAAACAAGCTACATGTATGAAATGAAATCAAAGTAAACAAGCTATCAACTAATTCTTGTAGCATGATGAATCAAAAAATATATTTCATTTCAATTTGTTCCGCATCAGGAAGTTCAGAGAAGAAATTAGCACTAAATGATCTCCACTAGATGTCATGAATCTTCACATAATCCACCATTTTCTTGAGAAACATAGAAATAAGTAAATGACTTACCCTGAAGTTAATTGATAATTACACAGAACTTCGAGTCAGGTAGAGCCCAATGGAAATCATACTCAAATACTTCCAAAAAGGATTACGGTCTCCGACAATTTTATGCAGTTACCTGCTTATGAGTTCCAGCATCCTGTTCAGGTTCCACTGCTTGTTCAGCCACATTTCCATCAGCAGATGTTATCTCTCCAGAGATTTCCTCAGAACTCTCTTCTTGCCCAGCTAGTTCATCTCCGTTCACAGAGGTAGACAAGGTCTCAGCATCACCTGAGGTGGCAACAAGTGGCTCCTCTAACTTATTATTTTCAGAATCCTTCTTTAGCAGTTTAGGAGGTATCAAAGAAGGAATATCAATTTTGATTTTGGCCTTAGCTTCCGCTTCTTGAGCTGCCTTAGCTGCAGCCTCAGCCTTCTCCCTTTCTATATCTTCCTGAAGTTTTGTCAGCTCCTCTTCCCTCCCATCCTTCCTCAACCTTTCTCGAAGATACTCTTGCAGATCATCAGTGAAATCATTTGGCTCCTCCCTCAACATCCTAGCCACAATCTTAAGACATCTTCCTGCCTCCCAACATCAAATAATGCATTCATGATAAACTTATATGTCTCATCATTCATCCTAAGCTTTGGTACCATCATATCAAAGATTGACTTTGCCTCCTCAACCTTCCCAACCTTAACCAATCCCTCAACAGCCCTATTGTAAACCTCCATGTTTGGTCTCAGCTTTGACTCAACCATTGCTCTAAAATACTGAGCTGCATCATCTGGTCTATTCTCCTTAAAGCAAGTATCCATTAACACAGCAAAAGTATACTCATCTGGCCTCACTTTCTTATCACTCATCCCCTTAAACAACTCCTCCGCCTCACCCAACGTCCCATTGCTACACAATTGATCAATCAGCACATTATATGATACAGTATCTGGATTGCACCTCTTCTCTCCCATACTATTGAAAACTTCAATGGCTCTGTCAAACCTCTTTTCTGCACAATATCCATCCACAATCACATTATAACTCCCCAAATCCACAGTCAATTTCCTTGGGGGATTATGCTCATTTTTCATCCTATCAAATAATTCCACAGCCAAATCGGATTTCCCATTTTTGGTCAACGCCTCTAAGACATAATCATAGGCCATCGCACTCATTTTAATAGGTGAACCTTCACCAGTAGCCTTGTCATAACACTCCATGGCTTCCTTTTCCATTCCTTTCAAGAAATATCCTTTCATCAAATTCCCATATATCACCCCGTCCAAAATTTCTTCTTGGCCCAACTTATCCTTCAATTCCTCGTACAGTTGAAGAATCCCATCAGGGTTCAAATTCCTAGCTAATCCCAACATTAAGTATGAATAGACAGTGGGGTCGGGTTTGTAGCCCTTGGCGGCCATGTCCTCTTTAATCTCAAATGCTTCTTCGACTTTCTGATTGTCCACAAGGCCTTTGATGAGAATGCGATAAGTTGTGGGAGACGGGTTGAAGGGTGCATCATTGATAAGCAGCTTGTAGTGTTCCAAAGCAAGTTCCGTTTTCCGACAATCGAGGTATGTAGTCAAGAGAAGATTATGCGTCACAACATTGGCTGCGACACCTGCCTGAGTGATAAACCGATGAAGAGACAAAAGTTCGGCGTACTTCCCCTGCCGAAGTTGCGCAGCCATTACGGCGTTGCACGTGTAGATAGTCGGGCGGCAATTCGAGTAAATCGAATGGCGCGTGTAGAGTGCAGCCTCTTCTAGATCATTCTCGCGGATGAGCTTCAGAATCCGATTGTGGAGGTTTAGCCGATTGCCGGAGAGGGCAGATACAGGTTCGGGAAGTTTCGGTACATTTGGATCTTGAGGGACGGCGGGTGGAGAAGGGCGTTGTTGCTGCTGCTGCTGGCGAAGGGATGACAAAGGCGGCTCAATACGGAGGCGGCGCTTCCGCTTACGGCGTTCGGCGGCTGCCTCTTCCGGAGTAGCGAAGGAGAAGAAACGAATGCAGACGGCGGCTGGCGGAGGCGCATGAGATCGGAACCGGTAGGGTTTTGCTAAGGTTTTACTAATTTGGGTGAAAACAGAGAACTTCGAGAAGGCCATTTTTCTCCGTGAGAGATGCGGAGTACGGAACAAGGGTTTAAACTCCAGAGGTTTTACAATTAAGAGAAATTTGTACAAATGGTCTCTAATCTTTGTCTTCTATGTTCAATTGGTTCTCGACCTTTATTCTGTGTCCAACTAGCCTCCGGTCTTTGTTTTTCGTACTAAAATGAATTTCTTTAACCGATTTCGTTAGCCTTAACTAAACAACTACTCTCTCGGTAAGATAGTTCACTAGTTATTTTCACACAAATTAAAAAATTATCTTTAATATAGTTGAAATATTAAATTCTACTTGTATTTTTCCATATATATTCTTATGTCTCATCAACTGTTTTAAAATATTTTCAATTCATAAGTAGTTAATATAAAGTAATAACAAATACATTTTTTGAAGAAGTAATAACAAATATATTAATTATGGACACATATGAAATGAAAAATTAAAAACATACTCAATATGGCAAGTAGACTATTTTTTTTCAACAGATGAAAATAGTACACTGGACTATCTTTGTGGAACGGATAGAGTATTAAAGTCCATTGGTGTCAACCTTCTCATATTTTATTTTAGAGGGGTAAACTTGACAAATCACTACCTTTTTCTTCCTCTCACTTATTCACAAGGGTATTTATAACGTACATAGAACAATCTAAGTATATGACAAAAATATGAGTATATTTTTATGTTTACACTACATGACATGTACATGTTGTATCTAGGTCGGATATCATTTGATGGATTCAATTTTATGCCCAATTCAAAAAAAGACCATAAAAATACTATACTTCGGGGGAGATTTTTCAGTGGTTTTGGCAATTATTTGTATTTTAAAACTATGATAAAACTGGAGTACAATTAAAAGTGAAAACAAACAAAATCACGAGAAAATTAGAATATAAGAGAGAAGAAAAACTTTGGAATCAGAAGAGCTGGCATTTGTGGAATAAATTTCGAGAAGATTAGCTCCAACGGTTTGTGATAAAATAATTGTCTGAATGTAAATTATTGTCCTTCGTGTAGGCCATTGTTGTCAGCCACTATGTACGACTATAAATTATTGTACTCAGTGACATAAGCAGTGACATCACTCTCTCCAGTTATATCCTCACTCCTTCACCTATAAAAAGAGTGTCATAGTATCTCTGAAAAGCAGAGTTCGCTTATAATAATAATAAAATAAGCCATTCTTAGAATTTTTGTTATAAAAATGATCATTTGAGCACGAAGACAAAAGGTTGGGAATTAGTTGGCTATAAAATAAAGGATGGGGACCAATTGAGCATAAAAGACAAAGGTGAGGCACCCCTACAGAATCCTAAGAGGAAAAATCCCAGGTGATTGGTCTCTACTCAATCCGTCAAAAATGAACCATTTGAGAGTGAAAAATAAAGGTTGAGTAGTTGGGTACAAAATAAAGGTCGGTGGCCTACCAAGTAAAGAAGGCAAAGGTTAGGGACCATTTGCCCATTACCCTAAATATAACAATTTCTTCGATTTAAAATTTAGGCTAAAGTTATTAGGTATTTAACAAATATTTTTCCATTATTATTATTATTTTGGAAAGCATGTATATATATATAACTTACAATAAAATTTTTCATTATAGTTATTATTCATTGGAATTATAAAGTACAATCAATCAATAATAATAATCAACTAAACCAACCAACAGAAGTTGGTCAAAGTAACACAAACTCATCATACAATAATGTTTCACTTTGAAAGGTTTTTCATGATTTGAACAATAATGTGTTAGTACTAACATGTAGTAATAGGAAATTATGTGTATTAGCGTGTTAATAGGGTGGACAATAATGTGTAACTAACTGATTTGATATCTTTTTTGTAAAAACGAATATTACTCTTCGTTTAGATATATAATCTCTAGTGATTTCAACCTTATGCAAATTCTTTCTCGTCAAGCTCATGCAAAAATACAACCTTCATGTACGTAGCAACAAAAACAATAATCTCAAAGAGTGAAACTATTTTAGTGAAAACAGGATTGTAAAGTATGACAATTTTGAAATTGTATACTTTCATATTGGTCTTGTCGTGCTTTGTATCCTTGACCATACTTAATAATAATTGACATGTTTAGGGAGAGCAGAAAAATCTAATCCGCACCAGACCTGACAAATACTCGATCTATTTGAGAAAAAATTTCTCGATCCGTTGTAGAATTTGCGATCCCCCAATAGATCGCGGATCGCGCTCCGCCCCACTTAAAAAAAGAAAAATGTTAAATTTTTGAGCTTTTAGATGTTCCCAAGAACAACAGTCAACACCTACTATTAAACTGTGATTTAACTTAATTGATAATTGACATTTAATATTGATTTAACTTTATTTTATTGTTACTATAGATTTTATTATAATGTATGATGTTAAAAAAAAAAAGTATCATTTAACATATCGAAATCTTAATCCACTCTGATCTGTAATCCACTCCAAGCCGCTCCGATCAACAAATCGTAAATCATAGAGCAAATCATGTTTTTATAAATTTTTTGTGGGAGAAAATAGATTGACGCTCATCTGCTCCAATCTTATCCGATCCATTGTCATCCCTAAACATGTTCCAGCTTGTATTTTATTTTCTTCCCAATACCCAATTTTCTCTCATGTATAAACTAGTGACATCGTAGAAAATTTCGTACACTCTTAATCAAAAGTTCAAATCCCTACCCCCTAAAATCACCCTTTCAAAATAAATAAATACATAAATAACAATTTTCTCAGCAGTCACCAATTTTTTTACAATCAACCTAGCCGGTTTCCTCTTGGTCCGATCTGAGTTTCTAAAACTTTTAACTTTTAGTTGAAAGAACGATATTTATTTGACAATATTATAAAAAATAAACAAAAGGAAACCGATCAAGAAGAAAAGAGAACGTCTCAAACATTTAGGCATCTATGGGCATGTCAAAATAGCATTTGCTGTGATTCAAGTTGTATTACAGCGGAGGTAAAAAGCAGAGCCCAAATCAAGCAAACTATAAAATCTCGTACAGAAGCATTGGTCCAACCTGCAACTAGAATACAAAAAGTAAAAATGCTCCGATCATGATTCGATAATGGCTCAAATTTTGTATACTGGGGTGATTCCTAGCAAATGAAAGCATTTCCTCATGACAACTGCTGTTGCCTCACACAACAAGAGCCGACTCATCTCCTCTGATGAGCCAACGACCTGCATTTTTTATTACAACATTTCAAATGGGGTTAAAAATTCAAGTATATGTATAAAATCCGCAATACATTATTCTTCCATTATCAGCATGGGTACTTAAGCTCACGCCTTAAAAATCTCACATTTATATAAGCACCAAAATGCAGCACACCATACATGGTTGGGAGTTTTATTAGTCCCATCAACTTCTAGTCAAGTCCCCTTGTGATTAGAAGTGTATGCTGATATTAGCTTATGGCTGCGCCAGCTTGGCCTGCCCTTTCAAGGCCTCACCAACTAGAATACTTGGAGGACTAGGTCCAATCAATTCAATTAGTATTCACATTACGCAGGCCACCCAGGCTGCTTGGTTCATTTTACGCCTCCACTCGTGAAACCACAAAAGAGGTGATGGACTGCATACCTTAATCACAGCCTTGTAATTAATTAAAGACTAAAAATCAAGAACACACCTAAAAAGGACATAGCATCAGAGAGAGAATGCTCCAACTCATGACATGCATAAACCATTTAGTAGGATATAATAATTCCCTAAAAAAGAAAAAAAAAAAAAAAGGGAGAAAAAAATTGTCTTTCACATCACAATAACTCGTCTCAGATCAACAATGTGCAATCTCATCATTGAGTTCCTGAACTTAATTTAGTGATCCTACTTAAATCTATTTTGTTACCATAAGCAGACAAATAATTTAGGCCAGAAAGCAACCGTCAAATCACTGTTAGGAAATAGAAAAAGGCTTTGAGTATTTTTCTTGAATTCTCGGTTCAGTATAAAGTTGTGAGGCATACCTGGCAGTTAGTATAGAATCTTGTGAAGTCCTCCGACAAATTGTACAAATATTCACACACAACATTGGGCAAAAGATTGGTGCACGCCTCTTCAACAATCTACAAATGGTGGAAGGAAAGCAAAATGCGAGAAGAAAACAATGAAGAAAAATAAGGAAACGTCAAAAGAATCCAAAGAATTTAAAACATGCATAGACACTGTTATATATCTCCTGTAAATATTATTACCTCTGCAAACTGGAGCAAATGAAGTCCTAAGACACGTTCATCTGGATGATCCAATGATAATGTTCCAACCTATAAGAAAGATAAATAACAATTGTAAAACTAAAAGAAATTTGGATTTTACCATGTTCACCTAAGCTTAAAAAGTTTCCCTAGTAAGTTCAAAATAATTAACTTTAGTGTCATGTTGAAGAATAAAAAATAGAAAATAAATTTCTTATTCATTTTCATAGTAAAGCTTTCCAGAATATCCTTTTTTTTTTAATAACTTTAAATTTACAAGAAAGGCGTCATTCAAACATTTCAGGAACAAAAAGCTACTTTTTTCAATTGGTTTAATCAAACAATCTTTCTTCATGGCAGAGAAGGTTACCTTCAAAAGTTTGTTGAACTGTAAATAAAATAACAACGCAACAATAAGGGATCAAAGTCACACTCAAAGTAGATTTCAACTCCTTTCTAGTATAAAGGCTCAAATGATACAAAAGTACTCTATGAATAATAGTCTGCAGGTAAGTACGACCATCACCTCCACCCGAGTCTTAAGTGCTCTACTTGTACAAGACAAAATTGGAATATGAATTGTTATCGGCAAAATACTCATTATTTTGATTTACGCTTCGAAAGAGTACATATTCAGACCTAAATGAACCAATACTTGTAGTGACTTTGCCACAGCCATTGACTGTGTAGGGGGAAAATATTAAAATTTTGCAATAACATTAGAGGCCTCTAGTTCTTATACTTATATCTTCATTGATGATAAAGATCATTAACTAGGATAAGCCTCAAGATAAGTTGAAATCATTAAATTATAACACATTAAGATATGGAAGTAGGACTTCCATCTAAAGTTCACAAAAGCTTCAAGGAACACATCCTACCTTTTTCAATTCCTCTATGTCTTTACCCGATTTCCTTATAATCGAGCATATTCGAGCATGTGCATACAGCAGGTAGACAGCAGTATTTCCCTGCCCATAAAAGAATAAGGCAATTAGGTGGAAATTGAAAAACCAGAGATACAATTCTATTTGTTAGTGCCTACCGTTACATATAAGGCTCAGCTGCGGAAGACAATAAAGAGCAACTAGCCAAGGTAAAAGGACAGGTGCAGTTAAGGAAGAATAAGTAATCAGGGAAAGATACTTGTTAAAGACAGGGAATGTCTCATCGGATCGATATGATAACACATAGTGCTTGTTTGGGATAGATTATGTGGAAGCAATGAGCCGTCGATAAAAAGTGAATGGTCATGGATCTCCTACGTAATTTGTGCTTAAATTTATCCAGATCATAATCTCTCTCAAACAAAAATATAAGGCCTTTCCAATTAAAACACACACACACACACACACACACACATATATAGAGAGAGAGAGAGTCTGATCCCTGATCCATTGCATATTTTGCTCCCATTAGATAGTTCATCAAAATATGGAACCCACCTTGTCATTTAGCATCTGATCAAAATTGAAGGTGTAATTGGTAGTTCGGTTATTCTTCAAGTCAGCATATCTGTACAATATCAGACAAAATATATAAGTACAGATGCCAGCAGAATATAAGTAAACAAATATGAGCATGGTACCTGTCAAAAGTGATATCGACATGCTTAAATGCCCCGTGTTTTAGTGGAACCTCTATCTATATCTATCTATAAAACAAGGAGATAAATTGGTGATTCTTTGACTAAGCTAATCTTCTATGAAAAACTAACTTTTGCTGCATGGACGTTTAGATATGGTAGGCTTCCTTAAATTTTCTTGAACAGGTAATAAACACATTGAAAATAATCCCAGATCCAGACCACAACTCAGACAGATAGATTGAACGTCAATAAGTTATGTTTCTGCAAATATTATTCATTCCCCACAACAAAAAAAAAAAAAAAAGGGAAAGAAAAGAAGAAAGAAAGAAGGGAAGAAAAGAAAAACCCTACTTAACAGCACCATATCCAACTGCTTCTGCAGTATTATCAAGCTCCTCCTCTGTCCACTCTTCAGCCTTGCCTGGCCATAAAATTAAAAACAGACATGACATTCAGAGCAAGATATTGAAGTCAGGCAATAACAGCCTGCTCTAATAATGTAAGATGACTCAATGATGACAAATTTAATTCTCAATTGATAGGGTGCGGGCAAATAATATAAGGATTTTCCTCAAGAAATTATTATCTTGCCTCTTTCAATTAGAGCTGTTTTGCATCGACTTTTGGCTTCATCGAGTAAATCAACCAATTTGACAGTTTCAGTACTGCGAGTCCGAAACCGTTTTCCATCTTCCCCTAAAACAAGCCCGAACCCTACATGGCTAGCTTTGGGATACTTGTCACCTTCAGCTGGAAGCCAACCAGCTCGTTTGGCAGCCTGAAAGAAAATTGAAATAAGACATAATTGGACTTGAAACATTAATAGAACCATATGCACAGCTAAAAGGTGTTAAAAGGATTGATGCCATGTAATCATGCATTTAAGGTAACATGTCAAAACTTACAGTAAAAACCATTTCAAAATGCTCCCGCTGGCCAACATCAGTTACATAGATAATCCATTCTGCCTTCTCTTCATTAAGCCGATACCTACAAATTGCACATGAACAGAAACATTACATGTAGTGCAGTTGAGTTTTGATGTAGCGTAATTGCAATTTTGTTGAGGTACAATTTATAACATCTTATCAACTTTAGAAGATACCAGCATTGATGACCACCAAATCTATATTGGTTTCAAAGAACTTTTTAACAGACAATTTAATTCCGCTGTGTAATTTAGAGCAAGAAGAAACATAAACTAACACAGAAAACAGGAGATTCACTACAACCCGAAAATGAAGGGAGCAATGAACAATTAACCCATAAAGTTCAGAACTAACCACAAAGCAGCAAGATCAGTTGAAGCATAATTGTAACCACCATCCCTCTTCACAACAATAAGAGGAATATTTTTCCCTTCAATAAAGATAACACGAGCTCCCTCACTTTCTTCAATTAGTCCCTGTTTACTCAACAACTCTAGGACCCCTGGAATATATGGATTGTAAAAGCTTTCTCCCTATAAGAAGGGAAAACAAAAATAAGTACCCATCAAGTATCCTGTCAAAAATGTTGAAGATTGACATTAAATCACATAATACTTCTTTTGATCGGCACTATAACTGGATCACAAAGGAACTAAAGATTTGAAACATTTATAACAGTAGCTCCATTTAAACACTGAAATATCCATCAAACTGCATGCTCACATAAGACTTCTTTTGAAACATTTATAACAGTAGCTCTATTTAAACACTGAAATATCCTGCAAACTGCATGCTCACATAAGACTTCTTTTGATAGGCACTATAACTGAATCACAAAGGAACTAAAGATTTGAAACATTTATAACAGTAGCGCTATTTAAACACTGAAATATCCTGCAAATTGCCTGCTCATTGTCCAACGAAATGCATTTTTTTGCCTATTTCTTGGTGTGAATGGATGTTCCTAAGCAATGTTTAAGACGACTTTTCAGTAAACATTCACAAGAAACTAAACGCTCGCCACCTTTTCCTCTAAATGGACTCCAAGCCGCTGATAAACAGCTACAAATCCCCTTCGACTGATTTCACAAATTTGTTGCCAAGCTTCCCGATACCTCTCTTCTCCACCCTGTAGTATGGATAAAGTCAAAAACAAGTAAATACGAGACAAATTTTTATTTTTTTAACATAAAAGTTTCTTGTTTTATTTACCAAGAAGAGGGAGGGAAAGGAGAGAGAGGGAGAAGCGGAAAAACACAGAGAGAGAGAGAGAGAGAGAGGAGAAGCTGCTTATTCCTGCAGGATGTTTGGGACAGAAAATAAATAATAAAGAGTCAATCGCTATGATGTTATTCACCTGAAGACTGACCACAGCCCTTTGAGCCCTCTCCTTAAATGCAGGATCACTGTCAAATCTCTGCTTCGACGCCTTATAGAATGCCTGAAAACCCGCACTTGAATCAAAAGAAAACCCAATTTGCATCGTACTTTATCTCCACCCCCCAACCCTCCAACCAAATGAAATGCAATAGGTTAGGTCTATTCAAGTATGTTCACGCAGATCAAATGAAGACAGTACTAATCACCTAAATACAAGTTCTATCTTGAGCATAATATCTAGTATCTAGTAACAAAGGAAAGAGGAACCCTTCATTTCTAATTGACATCAAGATTAAATGCATCCAGCATGAGACAGGCTTTTCCAGTAACACAGATGATTTCTGTATATTTCTGACTAATCAGTATTTGAACACACTCAAATTCCAAATCTTGGTGGGGTATGTTGACTCAACATTACAAATCACAGTTATACGGACCTTGAGTTCGATGCAGGTTCCAACTTTCAGTAAATAAAAGGCTGAATCACGTAAATTGGAAAACGAAGGTCAAGATTAGGGCTTGTTCTCTAGGGCTTATTTTTTTCCACTAAAAAATCTATCAAGAAATCAAATTCATACCAACCACACATTCTTTTTTAGCTACAAAGAACAAACCGTAATTCATATAGTAAAAGCATGGGATATGATGGCCAAAGAAAGAGATTTCCTTTTCCACACTTTCTACCCTACAGCACTAATTTTCTTAAACAAAGTTACAATACCATCATTAATCATCACATAACTTATCAAAAGCAAGGCACTTCAAAAACTAAAATCAAAAGCTAATTGCCATAATTTATTCAGCAAGTCATAAGTCATATGATCCATGAAAGTATCCAATCTTTACGAATAACTAAAGAAATACTCAATCTTTAAATAAGCTAATGTTCCTTAAAACAGCCTATTTCTAAAACAAGTATAAAGTGACATATGGAAATTCTACTTAGTTACTATGTAACAACCATAAAATGCAGCGCCACATCTTGTCATCAATCACCACTCAAAAAATGACATACAGGATGCAAGTTAAGAGCTTCATACTCAGAGAGGAAAACAGAAAGACCATTAAACCACAAGATCTCGAAGGACCAAATTGTGTTCGAAGTTTCTTCCCTCACCTCTAGGTCTCCAATGGCTTGATCATTAACTTGACCATTCGGGAACATCTCAAAAAGGTACTCAATTAGCATGCCAAACTGCAAAACATATCATTCATCTTAAGATCATGATAGAAATGATAACGCATATACACTTCATAGTTCAAGAAAGTCATATCCAAGATCACTCAAGAACTTACTGATTTTGTCAGAAGTGAAATTTTGGCAAAATGTACAGTTTTAAAGTAAAGAGAAGCCTATGGATGCAATTACAGAATTATTTTATTGTAAATTTTTTTAGTTTGGGGAGGAAAAGGAAAGAAAGAATAGAAAAGGGAAGAAAGACAAGAAATTCTGAAGAACAGAAAAACACACGAAGGGCTAAATTCTGAAGAAAAGAAAAGAAACGAAAAGGGAAGAAAGCAGGGACGGAGCTGGGAAATTGGTTGAGTGCGGTCTGAAATTTTTTTGAAACAGAAAGTGTAAAGGAGTCATGAGACCAAGATGGCAGGTTATTTACAAGCAGCCCCTAAAGATGAAGCATTCTGAACTACACATCACAAGAGAAAAAATGATATTCCACTGTCTAGCCGACGGAGGATGCCCAAGAACTGAAAAAATACCTAGGCATTTCACTTTTCTGATACCACCAAATAACGCCATAAAAAAAATAAAAAGTCATATGGTTTGTTTAAAAGATAAAGGACACAAAGATATAAGCAAAAGAATCTCCATAAAGCAATAAGCATCTTAGAGACAAACTAATAAATCCCCATGGGTTTTCCGTTTCCTTCATTGGCAATCAAAGTGCAAGGATAACAGTTTTTTGAAAGCTCATCAACGATGCCCAGTCTCATCCCAAACTCCAAAAAACAAATTAAATCGTTTGATATTAAGTGTCAAAAAATAGAAATATGATTTTATTTTTACCTAAGGAAGCTGCAATTGAGAGTAAATTAGATCTCAGCAAGGTAAATTATAAATAGATTACGCAGTAATTTTCAGTACATCATTGATCAAACAAAAAAAAAAAAAAAGAACAAAGAATTCAAACAAGAAATTCTTGAAGAAGACTGTAGAAATTGGAAAATTAAGCACTGAAAATACAATTCGACCTTACAATAATACTGCACATATTTTTCTACAGATAAAGGAGGCGAAGAGATTGTGAAACTGAAACCCGAACCTTTTTTATTACAAATCAAGGTATCTCTACGAGTTGGGATTGTTCTGAGCCTCAAGAAGACTAGAAGCAAGTACAAGAAGTAAGTTCTAATAAAAAGCAAGGCCCAGATCTTAAATACAACAAGCAACGGAGGCCGGAGGAAGACACTGTCATGATTGGATCCAACATTGTCTTTCAACTAGGAGAACTTTCTTGTAAAAGAAGTCCCACATCGATTTGAAAACGTTGAGAACCCTAAAGTGCTCTCTATAAAAGAAAGAAGACTAGGCCGGGACGTTGTTTTACCAATATATAATATAATTATAAGGGGGTCGGCCTTGTTGCTTGGCCTAAAATTCTTTGAGTTAAATTTTCTTTGGGCTTTTTGGGCTTAGATGTTAGTGCGGTCAGCCCAGAATTTTAGTGGGTCGCATAGAGGTTCAATGCGGTCCAATGACCGCACTGGTCCAACATTGCCTCCGTCCCTGGAAGAAAAACAAGAAATTCTGAAGAACAAAAAAACACACAAAGGGCTAAATTCTGTTGGCCTATTATAGCAGGAAAAGCTCAAAATTAACGTATAAAGAGAGCATCATTTTCAGTTTCAGCTTTAAAAAAAATTCAGACCATGGTTGTATTGAACAAAGAAATCAGCTATTACACTTAGAGTGGACACTACTGCTCCAAATTTGAAATGATAAATGAAATAAGGATCATATAACAGATCTTAGGTTCACTAAAATTGATTAAAATTGTCCAGGTGGACCAAAAATAAGCAACGCAACCTAAAAAGGTGGAAAACAACAACAATAACCTGACAAAATAAGCACATCTAACATCCATATCTGGCCATGAAGAACAGTAGTAAATAGTAAAAATAAAAGTGTAATATAAATACCTGCGTGCCCCAGTCACCAACATGGTTTCTCCGTAGAACTGTAACATTTGAATATTCCAGCATGCGTGCCAGTGTGTCCCCAATAATTGTGGATCTCAAGTGACCAACGTGCATTTCTTTCGCTATATTTGGAGAGGAGAAGTCAACCACTGCCCTTTTGACATGAAGCTTAGGAGCCCAAGTTTCAATACCATTGACTAGCATCCTTTGAATACCCTGTACAACTTTAGGTAAGATTCTCTTAAACAAGAACAGCAAATAGAAATATTCAACCAAAGAATAATATGAATGAAAAATCAGACTACCTTTGCTATCCATTGCCGAGACAATACTATGTTTACAAAGCCAGGTCCTGCTATTGAGCACGAGTCTATAATTTCTGATGAAGGGAGATTACTCATAATGGCCTAAAAATGAAAGTATAACAAATAAGTATTTGATTATCAATTTAAGGGATCCCATGACATAACAATCACAGTATTATTCCAGTGAATGAAACAAGGCATAGGTAAAGCAATTGTAATGACCAATACCTGTCCTATTGGTTGGGGACCTTTAAACTGGGTGCCCTTGCCTTTAACCTTTGACCACAAGCCCATGGCATTGTTGCTTACAAGAAAGAGAGTTCCCCAATCAGTAAGCAGTAATAATAACATTTACAGAGTAAACAAGCTGATGTACGAAAAGAACAAGCAAGCATACCATTGATAATCACCAAATTTAGGATTTTGGCACGGAGCAATTGCGGGCTCTACATCCAACACATCGGGGACTGTTGATCTCAATGATTGTTCAAATAGTTTCACTAATAGTTCCTTGAGACTCCCAACATTCTCTTTATCCAGGTCACTGGCGGACTATACCAGCATCAAAGACAAGTAAGCGGAGATAAAGCACATTGCATGTCATTCATTTGGCAAATAATGTTTTAGTGCATTTTTTACATGAACTTACATTAGCCATTTTTGCCCAAGACTGTGCCCTCCCTACAAGCAAAAATCTTCGAGGTGTTGCTTTAAGAATACCTGCCTAGTTCCACATAACCACAAAAAAGTTACAAAAAGGCACACAATGGTCCCTTACATACATGAAGGGGGAGAAAAAGAAACAAAGCAAAGCAAGACCAGGAGAGCAAATAAAAAAAATTTAATATCAGCAACTATAAGCATCCCATGCATTTTCATAATTACACCGACCTTAAGGAAGGTTTTCTCCACTACTCACATAAAAATGGCTAAATTTCTGTCTGTTCCTTCCATCCCTCTCCTTTTCTTCTAATCCAAGAGTCTCCATCCATCTCCCTCTCTCTAATCCAATTCTTCCACTTCCGATTTGTCTTACAGTCAGATTCCACGCTAGAAAGTGTTATGCTAAAAGACAACTTTCAATACCTAAACACCGGTGCAGTCATCAGTCAATTCAAAATAGCAGTCAAACTATCTATGCGTAATTTATCTTTCCTCCTTTTTTCCCCCAATGATTACATAGGGTAGGACCAATTCGATAGTGGCAAGTTTGAACCCTGCAGGTTCATTCAAGATCACATACTGGTGCCACAGGATCAAATGTATTATGGACTTGAAACTTCTTATATCTTTTCCCAACAATCCCCCTCGTGAACTATTCTAAATTATAATCAGGACAGTAATTACTTTGTTGTAATCCCCTTATGCATGATTCAACATTATTGATAAGCATATAAACAGTGTTTCTTCATAATCAAAAGGCTGAACTTGGCCTGCATTGCCACTCGAGAAGTTTAAGCCAGAACCTCTTATATTAACTAGTATATATATGGATACAATAAACATATGAAAATTGGAATGCGTCGAACGCACGCAAATTGAAATTATTCTCACAACCCACATTCTGAGAAGGCGTAACACCTACACCCACGAAACATAGTTCATGAAAATAAAGAAGTTGATAAAGCAACCAAAAAAAAAATAATCTTCAAGCTAGAATTGAATCCCTATTTTCCAATTCAGCAAACAATTTTACAACCCTGCTTAGTAAATCCGCCTGGAATGCAGATATGTACAGTTAAAGACAGAGAAAATCAGAGCTTACGGGTAGCGGATAAAGGAGAGCAGAAGACAGAGAAACGGTTGAATTGCAGAGGACAGATAACCGGCGTAATCAAATTTCCCAAATTTGTGCAGTTCATTAGAGTTTATTGGAAAAAAGAACCCTAATTTATTTACACTTGACTGGGCGCTTTCTCATGTGAACTGCGAGATGCTGGTGCCGATATTCGTATAGGGTTTTGGGTTGTATAGATCGTGTTTGGCTAAGCTTAAAAAAGTTAATTCGCTTAGAGTTCTTGCAAGCTTTATGTCTAAATATAAATAGATTTATGAAAGTTTAATTTATAAGAAAATGTCTTGTAGAAATATACGAGCCCTTATCTAAAACCTCCCGAGAGTTTCCACGTGTAGCATATGTAGATACACGCTATGTGTATTTAAAATAGAATAATATTATTTATCTAAACTGAGGATTTGCCATTGGTCATTGAATAAATAAAGATTATCATGTATTTATGCGCACACACACATAAATATATATATTCATCTTTCATTGTATTATACATAGAGATCTTCATTTATTCAATGACCGGTCTCCAATGTATTTATACATAAATACATAGAGATCTTCATTTATTCAATGACCAATAAAAAATGGAAACTAGACTGGAGACCGGTCTCCAATCTAGATAAATAGTATCACTTTTTAAAATACACCTAGCTTATATGAAATATGTGGTCACTACTTCGTTAAGTCAACAAAGGGTCGACGGTTGCAAGATCTTGAAAGCAGGTCTTGTACTCCTCATCTAATCCAACGACCTGAGGACCTTAAGGCCTGGTATAATTCATCGACCTGAAGAGTTAGTCATTACCCATATATTCCACATCTCAGCGTTCAGGTCGGTAGGTCACTATGCCCTTGAGGTCTTGAGGTCGCGACATCCAAACGTGCCAGTTAAGCAACAGCTCACGAACCCATGTGCAAAGCCTTATAGCTGATTGGACTTCAACATTAAATGCAGAAGTGGTGGTTACCTATCCCATACAGAGTTTAGACAGTCATTAGTTAAAAAGTGAAGACTTAATCTCAATTAATTTGACCCTGATCTCATTCCCATGGGCCAGCATTAAATACATGTAATTATTTCTCCATGTGAACGACAAATGCATGATATATAGAGAGAGGCAACTAATACTGAGAAAGGGTTCGACACCCCATTTTCATTCTTGTTGTCTTTAGTACATTTACTCTCTTTCATTTATTACAAATATTCTTCTAGCTCTTACAGTTATTACACATACTAATTCAAATTCGAATTTCCCGTGCAAACAAATCTTGTTTGTTGAGTCGAAGGCAGAATCTGACGACAACAAATTGGTGCCATCTGTGGGGAACCATACAAAAAAGCTTTGCAAAAACCAGTCTTCAGTGAAAAAACACCCTTCAGCAATAGAAGATGAGGAAAAGACACTCTAAAAACCAAAGAACAAGAGATAGTGATGTCAGACTTCCTCCTGGGTTCAGAAGGAATAGGAATGTGGCAGGCGTTGGCCCCTCACGGCCAACCACAGAATCAGAAACAGAAACTCTCCGACGACAGGTGGAGGCTCTCGTGAAGAGGTCCGGCTATTGTAGTAATAAAACCCGCCGGTTTCCTAACAGAACATGACGGCATCCTCCCATAGTGACTCCTCCTAGCGCATCGAAAATGTAGAAAGATTCCCAACAACGATGAATCCTCCAAAGGAACACGTGAGAAGAAGACTAAGCTTCACTGTGACGCAAAATTCCGGTCAGCCAGCCCCTAACGTGCAAGTTGTGCCAGCTCCTTCCAGATATGCAGTAGGAAGCAGCGTTTTCACGAGACTCGGACCCAGCTTCAACGAGGTCCCTAAGGGCCGAGATCGCCAGAGCCTCCATGACCAAGCGAACATAGACAGAGGAAGAGAAGCCCTACACCTACTCCTTGATATAGTCACAAGTCGATCTTACCGTCGAGGACCCTTCAAGATCAACAGTCAGCTCCTCATCAAGCCCACGAGCTAGACAAGCTGAAGAAACGACTTAGCAACATCAAACAAAAGCAGTCCAGAGGAAAATGAGTTGATGACCTATGGGGAAGGCCCTCTCCTTTCGTCCCCTATAGTCGAGAGGCCATCATGCCATAAAAAATGAAGCTCTCCTAGATAGGAACTTACTGTGGCGAAACAAAACTAATTGCTCACCTCTATAGATATGTGTCCTCGATGGAGCTATCATATGTAAGGCCTTTGCACTTACTTTGAAAGGAAACAAGCAAACTTCGTATGGCAATTTACCTACAGGATCCGTGCATAGCTAGAAGCAGCTTTCATTAGAGTTTGCGACGCCATTTATAGGGTCCAAAGCGAGGGCGACCCCTAAGGAGATGTTGGGAACAATTAAGCAAGGAAAGTCTGAACCACTCAAAAGCTACCTAGACCGACAATGGAAAAGGTGGCAGATGAGTCACTCTTGATAGTAGTCAAATCAGGTCTCTACAAGGACACCTGTTTTTGGTGGGCGATGCACGAGGACCCACTAAGTACCTATCAGGAGCTTTTAAGAAGAGCTGAAAAGAACATAAATGCGGAGGAAGCCATCAAATGGAGCTCGCGACCTGAGAAACTACTTGAGGGTGAGAGAAAGAACTAAAAAATCAAAAAAGATCAGCGAAAAAACGAGAAGCCATCCGGCTCCTCCAAGCCCTTCACCAAGCTCAACGTCTCTGTTGATGACATCTTCAATATCCTACAGAATGATCCAATTTTACCCAAGGCAAAACCTATAAAGAAAGCTTTAAAGGATGCGAACCTGTCCAAGTACTGTAAATATCACAGGAGTATAGGTCACGGCACAGATGAGTGCAGGCATCTAAAGCAGGAGATCGAGAGGCTAATCGAACGGGGGTACTTGAGCAAATACATAGCATGTTGTCAAGGGCAGGACAAACAAGCTCATCCCCAAGCGACCTCAATACCGAAGCTCTATAGAACCGACCTCCGGCCGAGACCCACGTACTTATCGACAGAAACCACGGCCGATGTACTAGTGAAAGAAGTCTAGAATTGCTGTCACTTGCTCGCGGCACAACCTTCATCACTCGAACCAGCTCTTTCTCATTCTGCGATGAAGATGCCGACGACATGTTGCACAGGTAGACACTCTAGTTATCACCATAACAGTTTCAGGAGTTAAAATTCACAAAACTTTCGTGGATAATAGCAGCACCATAAACATTATCTACTAGAGGACCTTCCAATAGATGAAGATAGACCCGAAAAACCTAAGGTCCTACGGAATCGAGCTTCAGGGCTTCACTGGAGACTATGTCGAGGCTAAGGGTCAGATTACACTTTTCGTAGGGCTAGGAAATAAACCATGTAAAAGAAGAATTATGGCAGATTTCATTATTGTTGACGTACTTTCGAATCACAACGCTATTTTGGGACATCCAATCTTGTACGAGCTCAGAGCCGTGACCTCTATATTTCATTATGTCATAAAGTTCCCCACTGGCCATAGGACAGCCGTTGTACTGTGCGACCAGCAGGCCACAAGAGAATGCAACCTAGACTACGCTGCAGGTACAGTGCCCTCGTCATAAGTTCGTACTCTTGACCCAGAACTGAAGAGGTAAGGGCGCAAGCTCGCCCTAATGACGAACTCGAAGCTGTTGGGCTAGATAGCGCAGGATCAATAATGGAACTTAAAATGGGGGCAGAATTGAAAGAGCTAAGCTAAGAACTACTCAGCCTCATAGACGCTGACTGCAGATATCACCAGATCCCAACGCGTCCTGATAACAAATAGCACACCTTGCCTAAAAATGATAAGGGGTTGTATCGCGACAGAATAGTGCCCTTTGGATTGAGGTTGCCAAAGCAATTTATCTATGATTGGGAAATTTTGTGTTTAAAGATTAGCTCGAGAGAACCATTAAAGTTTGCATCGACGACATGATGGTTAAGAGCCCGCTAATCAGGCAGCATATCCAGGACCTTGTCAAAATGGTTTAGGTCTTCAAAAATTGCAGAATTAAAAAAAACACGATAATGGGCCTAGAAGCGCCGAGGTCGGTGAAAGAAATTCAGCGCTCGACCGCACGAGTCACCCCCTCGGAAGGTCATCTTAAGCCCTTCTTCACAACCATCAAAAGATCTAAGGAGTTCATATGGACGGAGAAGTATCAGGTCGCCTTTAAGGAGTCTCTTTTCCCCCATTGCTATCCATTCTATGATGAGAAACCTTCCTTATACTTCGCCATTCCTGCATCTTCAATCAGCACGGTCCTGGTCAAGATAGAGGGGACACTATAGGAAAAATGGTATTTTACAACCAATATTTTAACGACCATGTAATTTGGGTTGTTGAAACCGATTATCTACAACCAAATTAAGATTTCCGTCGTAGTAGATCCGTGGTGAACTAAGACAATTTTCATTGGTTGTAGAAGTAGTTCAAAAACGAGGTTATTGGTTGCCAAATGCATTATCCAATGACCAAATTATTAATTGGTTAGTAATTCTTTGGTGCCAAAGTGGGGTTATTCCGCCAAAGATTATAGCAACTGATAATTGACTTTGCCAACCAATCAAGTCGTCGTAAATTAATATGAATATGACAACCAAATTAATTCGTTGTTGTATAAATGAAAAAAATATGTCCCCAAAATTGGAAAGATGTGCCAAAATATATAATGATATTTAGCGACCAAATATGTGGTCGTTGTGCACATCAACGACAACACCTTGTATATTCAATGACAAAGTGATATGGTCGTAGAATGAATAACAAGATTACGTAGTCGTAAATGTAATGTCATTAAACGATCAATTATAAATCATTTCAGATATTAGACCCAATGATTGAAATGAATATTCAATGACGAGACTACATTGCTGTTTATATTCGTTGACATCCATCACCTTATTTCGTTGCGAAAATCAATAAACACTTGGGGTTAAAATTTTTGTGGATATTGAACATTTACCTTAATGAATAAAAATAGATAATTTGCTAAATAATAAATTAATTTCAAAAATACAAATAATAATATATTACTAAATACTAATGAATAGTGCATTTTTTTTAATTCTTGAATATTGCATATATGTAAACAATAATTAAAAAATTTAGAACAAAACTTTAATTTTATTTCCTAGCCTTCCACTTTTTGTGTGTTAAAGAAATAAAAAGAAAATTTAATTGTAGTTGGACCAGAAGAAAAAGAAAAAGCCTATTACGACTCTACGGCTTTTTTAATAATGTTCTCTTCCGCTCTTCTATACTGGGCCTTCTGCTACACACTCACTCACTCAACGATCGACAACTACATCAATGAAATATAGTTTCAAAGGCCGAATTCTCCGTTTTCTCTTCGAAGTAATCTCAGGTATTTTGCAATTCTTCTTAATTTTTGACTTGTTTGACCTTTGTATATCTGATTTTGCAGCTTTGTGCTTATTTGATTTCCAAGCTCGGTCGACTAAGGCTTCATCTTATTCTCAAATCTCGAATGGTGTATGGACGACCGGAGCATTCATCACATAGTATGTAGGTCTCTGTTGGGTTGTTCTCTCCTAATAAATTCTTTGATTTGTTTACTTTGTTGCCGAATTTTATGGTTCTTTTCTATCTGACACATGAGAGCGATGAGTATGGTAATTGATACATACTACTTACAAGAATGAACATTATTGTTTGTGTTCAATCTGAATGAATCACAGGACCATGTTAATAAATCTTTCGGCGAGGTTGAATACCTAAATGTTCATTGATAATAGATAATAGGAATTTTGAATGGCTACAGATCCACATCTAAATTAGGTTTATATAAACTAATGATTATAATGTAATCAAACTAAACAACTTGCTATAAAATTGTTATAAAAACTGAAAAATTACATTTCACGGTACTCTTCTTGGTTATTGACATCATGTTATGACTTTTCTTTGTTAAATTTTTCTTTTTCCTTCTATTTGATTATTTGCTTGTGTGTGACTTTAAAGGAATAAAGCTTCAACGATATTAGTTATAAGGTATTTTTTCCATAGAACTAAAGCCATTTTTTGAGGATATAAGTCATAAGGTATTTGGGTGTTGCCAATGTAGTAATTTGGCCAAAGCATGATTCAATCACGACGAGGAGTGGGTGCCCAAGTGTTGTTGTGGTTATTTATTTGTTTACGTATCTATTCAAGAAAGAATAACGCATTGGAGGTTGGGGTTTTAGAAAGGGAGGGATTTGATTATCTTTCATTAAAAACTACCAGGTAATAGGTTCCATTGAATATTAGTTGTCCCTCTTATAATTTCATTCCATTCACCTATTAGAGTTATTTGAGAAACAAGAGTGTTAACTTCTGCATGGCTAGCCTTACAACTTGTAGAAAAGGCGAGGAATCAAGAGTTTTCACGTCATATTTCAGAAAACTCAAGACAGGTAAAGAGAACAGAAATAAAGACATGGTTTTAATGAGAGAATTCTCTCCAATTCTAATTTTAATGGTTTTGACGTATGTTCTACAAGAATTCCCTCCAATTCTAATATTTCCATATGGAGTTTCATATGATTTACATACCAGTTCTTCTAACTAAAACTAGAGTTTTGTTCAATCCTTTTCTACAAGTTGATATAAATTGTAAAAATGAATGAATACATAAAGCATGGAGTGGTTTGTCGATATTTGGCAACTTATTTGCATTTTTTTGTATTCATTGGTTTGAATAGGGTCATCATGCATTTCATTTATCCATCTTCAATGGTAAAGCTAGTGTTATCTTTCTCAGGTGAAGATTAGAGGGAGATTGTTGCATTGTGAAGCTTGTGGAGAGAATTCTTTAATGACAATACAAGAATTCAGTGATTTTGATTATGAAAGATTCAATACCTGTCAAGAGAATGCTACTAGGCGACATGAGGTCAAAGTTCTTTATTCTCAAGTATATGTTTTGAAGGCATTCATAAGTAACATCCTTGAAGAATTGCTTCGTCCAGTCGAGTGTGAAGCTCATCTATCTAATGGTTTGAATGATGATATTAGTACGTAATTGATTGTAGTTGACACGTTCATAGGTTCAAGGAAAATGAACGAGTTTTAATCATATTCATGTTGGTTATAATTCTCCTCGTTTTATTTAATATCGTCTTGGAATCATTTTTACAATGAGATTTTAGTTGGTATTTCGTAGTACATAACAATGTAAGACTAAAATATGGTTGCTATTAAACCATTCTAACGGCCAAATTAATCCCAGTGACGACAATGTAAATTAATTAAAGAAAAATATTTATTATACATCGACCACTAATTTTGATATTATGACAATCTACGACCAAAACATTAGTTACTTAATTAAAGGGTTTTTGTCAACTAAAAGCTTGAAAGCACAACGATTTTTGTGGTAGCTGGTAATACAACAGGATTGTTTATAATACATATTACAACCAATTATTTGGTTGGGGAAAAGGAAACTATCCGAAATTTGGTTGTATCAAACAATTTTTTCCGACCGAATCCATTGCAATAATAACAAGATATATAGTTGTTAAAAATAAAAGTTGGTTGGCCAACGACATATTTAACGACCAGTAGTTGGTTGCCGAAAGTCCGACATTCAACGACCAACTGATATAGTGGTCACTAAAAACTTTTCTCAACCAGTTTTTATCGACTAGCAAGCAACAATGGATTTATGGTTGGCGAAGAGTATCACCGACTAATACTGAGTCATTTACGACCAAAAGATTGGTTGCTGAACGCGATATTTCCTGTAGTGGGACAACATACCTCCCGGGTTATTATCTGAGCCATGTTCTGTATGACGAAGAACTTGGATACATGATAGATATTTTATTATGTTGTTTAATTTCTCTATATTGGTGGTTTATTATGTGTTTTCTTAGATTAAAATGACTAATTATGTATGAATTGTTTATTTGTTATAGGTTTAAGGAAAAAACTAAAAAAGAATGAGGTTTGGGCATGTCTCGCGAGAAGTTTAGAGCTTAGAGGCCGAGACGCCAGAAATCAATACATGAAGGACCAGAAAGAAGAGAAGAGAAGATGGAAAAAAAATTTAATTTAACTTATGCGGCAGCATGGATAGACCGTGTAGCTGCACCGGAGACGACAAGATGGCGGAACACAGAGACCCACGAGTGTGGGCACACAGACAAGCCATGCGCTCACACGCAAAACCAGTAGCCCGGAAGCAACATCCATGCGGCTGCATGGTTGTAGAATGTGACTGTGTGGCCCTTCGGCGCAAGAAATTCCAAATTTTTTCCCTTATTTCTTCAGTCTTCTTTGTACAATAAAACTCTTGCACAAATTTTATTCTTTTCTTAAGGGTTTTTAGACATTATAAAAAGGGGTCTAGCCTAATATTTATACACCGCATATACATTCATATACACATTACCATACTTTGTTTCTTTGAGATTATTATTGAAGCTTAGTTCGGTTTTTGAGTTGAAGTTTTAGTTCGAAGAATATTGGTGCAATAATTCTTTATATCCAACCTTATTCATCAAAACCCGGTGATGGATTCCTACTATTTTGTGCTTTGTTTTATCAATTCTATGAGTAGCTAAGCTTCTTTTCTTAGGACAAACGATGTAGCCCCGTTGTGAACCCTAGTTGCTTATTTGTTGATTCAATACATAAAAAGTGACTTCTAGTTAATTCTTTATCGTTTTTTGTATAACTTTCACTTATTTGGTGCGCAAATTTGTGAATGTTTATTGGTTTGTGTTGAACTCAAGAGAGAAATATATGAATTAGATTAGGTGATAAATGACATTAATTTAGACAAGAAAAAGAGATTTGCTTGTGATTACTGCGATCACGTAAATTGAACTTCTAGAATATTTGCATGAGTTTCTTGTTATTAATGCACTTAAGAGGATTGTTAAGGCACTCACTTAGAGATAGGTGAGAGGGCCTAATTGAGTAGGATAAACAAGTTTTGAGACGTGTAGTTGATTAATTACATGAACTCAATCGTTAACTAGGGTTGGTTTTTGTTGAATCAATGAACATGTTGCTAGGGGAATCAATTGCAGTGAAATTGTGAGTCTCAAGTCCACATAAATCTCGAAGAAGACTTTTAAATATAATTTGTTCTCTTTTAGCTTACTTTTTGCTTTTATTTATTTATTTTCTTTTAAACACAAAATCTAAAATTTGACTGTTTCAGCTAGAGCATGCGTTGGGTATTCAATACTTGAATCTTTCTTCGTGGGAACGATAATCCAGACTCATTATCCATTATATTACTTATTCGACCCATATACTTGCAGATCACACGCACATTTTACTTAACAATACCCACATGTGGAAGAGCTCGCGTATACTTTTGCAATCACATCGAGGAAGCTCTGTCTCTATTTCCCCAAACACACCCTTAATGTCTTGACCAGCTTCTCTTTTAGACAAGTACCCCAGGAGCCTGATCTGTCAGGTGGCTCAATTAAGAAGTCTGCAGGATTGAGCAGTATTCCTATCGGAGAGTTAACGACTTCGTCAATTGGGGAAACAGGAAAATTAGTGATGGAGACTAACCAAACAAGCAACTAGATGGATCCCATCATTCGGTTATTAAAGGATGGAATATCTCCCCAGGCGTGGAGGCCAAAGAGCTCGGCACCAAGCTGCCAGACGAATTCTATTGAATGGAGGATATGTAAGGGACATAGTTGATGTACCCACAGGACACTGAGCACTTGAAAAAAAAATTAATAGGTAGGTATTAACTCTAAATTTTCGTACTGTCTCCAAGTTTTTGTATCATAACTGTCAGGTCATGGCCGGTAAATTAACATGCTCACGCGAGCTCAAAATTTCCATACAGTAATTTTGTGACCTGACAGCTCTGATATTTTGAGTGATAAATGTTTATTTACTTTTTGAAATATTTTCTTCGTTATGACCTTATAGAAAACGAATCTATGACGGCCGAGTAAAGGTTACGCTACCAAGGTTAGAACAAACTTCTAGCCAACGGCCTAATACTAGTCTAAAAGATTTGCTTTACTTACTCAAAACTGCGACTAAAATAAGCTTTTAGTCAGCAACCCCATACTCAAATAAAAGGTTACGCGATCAAAGATAGAACAGGCTCCTAACTAGCGACCTAATACTTGTGGATAATTTGCTCAAGATTATTACTAAAACAGAGTAGAACATGCTTCTAGTTGATGGCCTTGCATTTAGACAAATCCTTAATCAATTCTACCAATGTGGGCGTGACTTGAAACTAGAACAAGCTTCTTGTTAAATTTCATAACACTTTGGTCCAAAAATTTGTTTAAGGCTTTGTTTAAGAAAGCATGGGTGAGAACGAGCTTCTCGCTAAACAATTGTGACTAACGGGAAAGTTATTTTAGCATAAACAAATAATGAGCTAACAATTAGAAAGTTTCATTTCATTTATGAAAAATGTAAAATGCAAAGGGAACAGAATTACAAAGGCCCTAGGCCTGATAATCTGGACTCAGAGCCACATCATCAACCTTCTTTCTAGTAAGAGCAGGAGTCTCTGCTCCCTCTCCAACAGGAGCAGGAGCCTCTGCTTGAGCTACAACCTCAGCCTCCTCTTCATCATCAAAGCTCTCGAAGTCGTACTCTTTCCTTAACTTGACAATCTGCTCCTTGAGAAAGGCTATATCATATTTAGAGCGATTCTTTGCAACCTCGCCAAAAATCTCCTTGGGCCGTCTCATAGTAAAGAGCATTAGTGTGACTCTTGTATTCTTTAGAGCTCTTGTACTTTGCAACTGCCTTCCTGTACCCATCGAGCTCTGTGGAAAAAGTTCGACTCTCCGCCTTCCTCAGGGCCTACTCATGGCTCGATTTCTCAGTCGCCAACTAAGTCTTCAAGCCCTCGCTCTTCTTCTTCCAGAACTCGAGCTCGGTCTTTATATCAGCGGCCTCGCCCCTCAAAGCATGGAGCTCCTGCTCATTCTCTCTCAGAACCAGCTCTACATCTTCGTTGGCCTTAGTAGCCTAGGTTACTTGGTCTGTAACGACCCGCTAAAATGTAACATGTCATAAGTATACTCCTTATGTGAATGGGTATGTATGATTAGGATAAAGTAAGCTTAGTCATAGGGCTAGGAGAATAATCCCTAAGATTGCCGAATATTTGCCAAATATCTACAGTAATTGTCAAAGATTTGCTTGTCGTCATCAAAGAGATATGC